>CM021736.1:10203268-10366521 GCA_011075105.1 Heteronetta atricapilla | reverse complement strand
GCACCCCGCCGCGCCCCACACCGCGCCCCCGGCCAGCGGTCCCCCCGGCCCCGGCCCTGGTCCTGGTCCCGGCCGCGGTGCCCGGCCGCCGCCCGCCGCCCCCAGCAGCCCGCCGCTGCCCGCCTGGCCCACTGCGGCACACGCTACCTCCTCCTACAAGATCTACGTCCACGACTCGGCGCCGTCCTGGACCCTGTCTCCCTTCCAGGAGTCTACCACCACCACGCCGGAGGCCAGCACGACCCCCAAAACCCGTAAGTACAGCCAGTCGGCCCCTGCCCTCGGGGTTGCCCCACGGGGGGCCGCCAACTTTGCGCCCCATCTCTCACTCCCCCTCAGACCACCCCCGGCAGGTTCCCGGCTCGCGTGGTGGGTGTCGAGGTGAAGGTACCCCATCTCGGTGCGGTTTGAGGGGAAGCCTCCCCCGCCGGGCCGGTCTGAGGACGGCACCCTGGAGATGCGGGGAGCACGGGGGGGCTGCCGGACGGCGGCTCCCGGCAAGGGGCAGGGAGCTCCTCGGGGGCTGGGGCTGGCGGGGAGGGAGTTTTCTCCTGCTTTGTGCACGGTCGCCTCCCTAGAAAAAGCAAGCCTTTGGCCCAGGAAAGATGCTCGCTCCCTTCGTGCATCCCAGAGGCTGGCGGTTGGAAGGGGCCCCCACCAGCTACCCTAGAGGGGGCACCGGGGCACCCCCGAACACACAGAGGCTCCTGTCCGTACCGTGCCGTCTGCAGCCTCAACCCGTACCTGACTACGTCTTTTAAGCGGAGGAGGGGGCTAGCTCCCCGATTGATGTCTGGTGCCTGACTCTTCCCACTGCAAGGCGCAAGGCGAAGGATTCGGGTTAAATCTGGGAATTCATTTGGGCTGGGTGCATCAACTTCCCCTTTCTCGTAAAGGTTATCTAGGACGAATGCAATCCATGCTGAAAGAAATTGTGTGCCGTGCTGTTTAGTAAAATGCTCAATTACACTGTATTATAGTCTTCTGCGCTTTCTTGGATGCAGCATAGGAAATGAGGAGCCTGTGTCCTCCATTAACTCTTAGTTGCTTCTGCTAGGAGTGTCAATTCAATTGAACGCTACCCTCTGGATTGCTTTTACTGCCTTCTGCATGTTAATGTATGGTTTTTCCACTGGATGATTTTGTCAGCTAGTCCTTTAAAGTTTATTTTGTCTGTTAAATCTATTTCCTGATGAACCCCGGGACAGAGAGTATATGCACGGTGAACTGATTTTGTGAATTGACAAAATAGGAAGAACAGCAAATTGGACGTGTCTGTGTGGGTGGGTGTGCAGGTGGCGGATGGCTGGGAACGATTACGAATAAAACTACCACTAAATCAGAACGGCAAACAAGGCAGTAACTTGCTTCCCCAGTGACTGCTATGGCAATTGAGAAGGAGCCATCCTTTACAGGTGTGCCTGAGCTGGTTTGCTCTGTAGCTGCAGACCAGGGAAGTTGGATGCTACCAGCAGGAAAATCTCTTGTGGATCTGAGCTCCACGCTAGGTATACGGAGCTGCACAGAACCCTGTTCTGAAATACACACAAAGGGAGCGTGATTTTCAGCCCGTGTCTCTGCTCACAAGCTTTATGTGAAGCAGGTATCTTACACGGTGTTGCCAACTGCAGTGACATGTGTGCGTCTGAAATGCTGCTGGGGCTTGCTGGGTGGGATCTGTCAGGGTCTAAGCACTCCCTTGCGATCTTTTCCTTTCTCCCCTTTGTATCTTTTTGGGTATGTAAGAGAAATCTGCAATTTCCACCCTTCTGTGCTGTCTCTTTATAATGTATAGAAGGCAATAAAATCATGGTTAATAAATAATGGTCGGCTGGCAGGACTCTTCCACACAAGGCACACAAAGGAAGAAAAAAGCCCACGATCTTGAAACATTCCTGGCAGTTATGCAGTCTCATAACTATTATTTGTTTTAAGGAAGACTGCTAATACCTTTCACAGCAGGGTGTTTCCCCTCATTAAGTACAGCTGGGTTATAGGATGAAGTGCAAGAAGTGCAAATCCAGCAGAAATTGACCCTGTTTGGGCACATTGATAGCAGAGATTATTATTAATGGAAGATTAAATAGATTACATAAAACAGGATTTGAATTTGTAGGGCATGTGGAAATTTTTGTAAAGCCTACAGCTGTACTTTGCTGGTACACATAAGCATCTCTGAGGATACGTGTAGAATTCTCTGAGGCTGCAGTATCCACTGGAGGGGAGAGGGAGAAGAAATGTAGCCTTTCTGCCAGCAACTGCTGACATGGTGTGACCCTACAGATATCTGCATCTGCCTCTTAACTCTGATTGTGGTGACTAACAGCTTTTAGGAAGAAAGGAAATTATTTTAAAACAAACGCATCCTCATTTTTCCAGGGCTAGCTGCATGATCCTTCTGTGCCCGTTGCTCCAGCTGCTATTGAAATGAAAGTCATGGATCCTGTTGTATCATGTGAATACAAATCTGACACGACAAATCCGATACCCCAGCTTTCAAAACAGAGCACAGCCTTGTGTGATCCTCTGGCTTGGCAAGGCACATATGTAGGCAGGGGTTGTAGGTTATTTAGCCTTTCACAGCTTTTAAGAAAAGAAGCAGCTGTTGTTGTTTATATTGCTTCATGTTGCAGTTTATTTGATTGTTTTAACATGTAAAATGGGATCAAAATGTGGCTTAGGAAAATGGGAGGCAAATCAGGAGTTCTGTCTTCAGAAAGCCAGATGATTGCCCACCTGAAGTAGATGCTGGTAAAGCCTTTTCTCTGTGTGTGTATTCATCTGAGGAGATGTTGTGAAATCTCTCACTTTTTTGTGGGTGTGCATAATGACAATAATTCTTGGTTGTGTTTCACTCAAAGTCAAGCTATCTGTTAGCTGTTCTGCAAGTTCTTGATGAAGATCCTTCAGGTTCTGACTAAGCAAAAGCCACTTACTCATCAGATCTCGCTCCGTGCCTTGTGCCTGCATGTGTTTCTCATGATCACACACAGACTGTGGCTTTTCAGCACCAGCCTCTCTACCTAGCATTCAACATGACAATCAATCATTGATTTGGAAGGACAGCCCGGCTTGTAGATTGGAAGAATCAGCCAACTGACTGGAACACACCAGCGAGGTTTTATTTTTATCAAGCCATTGGTTTCATTTCTAAAGAGTCATGCCCTGATTTTTCCAATATGCATTTTTCATGGTGTTCCAGGCTCTTCACTAATGTTATTATCTTTAAATTGAGATACTGTACTTATAAGAATTCTGGTGTGAATTCAGCTATGAAATAGCGCCATGGTTTCTGTTGTGTTCATGTGACCAAAGGCTAATGCAGAGAACTGAGGTCAGGCAGGTGGGGCTCAACTAATGCACAGTAACCAGGGAAAGAGATGTTACAGAGCTCTTAATCAATACATCTGGTGAAGTCCAATTGTGACCTTCCTTTTGAGTCCGGGCTGCTGCCTGGGTATACTTTGATTTCCTGCTAAAGATTTTCTGGTCCAGTCATTTATCCTAGTCATATCTCTGTCTGTTTGTTATGCACGGCATGGGTTCAAGTAACGAGCATCTGGCAGCTGAACTGCTACCAGCGCTGACATTTTGGTAAAAGCTGTTTGTTTTATTTTGCACTGACTCAAATATCTTTTTCACATTAAGGATGACACTTAGATGGAACTGCGGGGTTTTCACCAACTGGATGGAGTAGTGGGAGGTGCCAAGCCGTAGTAAAATCAGACCTACTCTTCCCAGAGCTCCGAAGCGTTCTGCCAACAAGTGACATGTCTCTGCAAACGCTTTACATTCTGATCGTGAGCTGTCATTGGAATGGAGGAGAGCACACGTGACTGTAAAGCACGTGCCTCTAGCGTTGACTAAGATTAATATGTCAGTTATTTATCAATCTGTGATGCATCAAAAGCTCTGGAACCAAAAAAAATATATATATTGAACACTGGGAATTCTAAAAGCATTTGCTTCTCGTCTTCGTTCCCACTTGCTTTCTATTCACATTACCATGAGTCAACATACCACAGACATGATTAGGTTTGTGTTTCCCATCTTAAATACTTGTCAGCAGTACTGCCAAGATAAAAAATAATAAATAGAGAATTGAGAATTGTAGTCATACCACTGAAGTGGAAGTAATTGTAATTTTATTTTATTTTTCTTATTTTATGGCTATAACTTGCTTCATCTGTTCAATTAAGGGGAATTATATTGGGCTTAATTTCATTTTCCATTTATAATGCCCTTTATAGCTAGGAACTAGCACAATTATCACTAAGCTCATAAGGAAGTGTAATGTTTAAGTAAAAGTTACACTCACAGAAGTGTGCATTGATTCAGTTTGGATGTATTTCCCTTTTTTTGAAATATTTGTTGGAATAGCATGACCTAGGAGAGCTTTCACAGCACTGGTATGATAAGAGGAAGGAATATGGCTGAAATTACTCCATGGTGCCTTTTAAGCCTGAAGAAAAATCTTTTGGGGGCTGTAAGGATTCTCATTACATTGATTTAAGCTGTGATCACTGGTAAAAGCAGAGTCTTGTGTTTTATTTGGCATATTTTTTTAGCATCTATACAAGAACATTATGTGATATATTATATGTTGACAACAGAATACCATTATTAAATTAAACTATTGATTCATTGCAAAGTATTATGCTAAAGTAATGTCAGTGGTTTGTCTAAACCCACAGAAAATGGAAATTAAAAATTAAAGCAGAAGACCTGTCTCTATCTACAGTATTGTGTCGAGTGTTGCAGTACATTTATCAACTGACTCATTGCTTTGAAACCTCCTGCAAAGCCCAGCAAATGCAAGGATTGGTATGGATTTGGCTCTGACTTTATCTTTAAATTCTGGAGCTCATGTGTCTTTCAGAAAGCATCTAAAGCATATCATTGTTAGATTTTGATGATTTTTGCCATGATTTGTTTGCAAACAGCACAAGAAAACGTGCCTAGTCAAATCATGGGGGATGACCAGGTCACAAAGATAAATAAATAAACCCAAACCAGAGTGTTCTGTAGGTCTCTGTGACTGTTGATTTTTTTGTTTTATTTTTTGGGGTTTCAAAAATTTTTTAACAATATTTTTTTTTTTTTTTTTTTTTTTTTTTACTGCAGGCATGCAGGAAATACAGGCAAACATTTGTACATTTGCTCATTCCCTGCATTTAAGGAGGATCTGGACCTCACGGACCATAGTGATTGCTGGCTTGGTCTAAACTTTGGGAGTGGAGCTTGGCCTTGCAGCATGGGTCAGTGAAGAAACTGCACTGAAGTTGAAGTGTGTTTGGTAATCTTAGGAGGCTTCATGGTAGCTAAGTGAACTGAAAGCCAAATTCAGGTGCATCTTTTTCACTTGAAAGTCTCTTTCAGGTTCTGCTGTCTGGGAGGGATTTGCTGTCATTGTTATTATTAAGCATAGGTATGTTTTCTGCCTTACAAGAGTGGACAAAATGCAACAAGATACTTTGGGCTATGGAGATAATTTCTTACTCCAAAGGACTTAGCTGTTGGATCGATATGACGAGGGTTAGAAGCGTTCTCTAACAAGGAGGCTGTGCTCTGGATCACAATCGTGACTGTGCTTTCTCATTGCTCAGAACTAATTTCCAAGGTGGACGTCTCTTAAGCCTGCCTAATACTTCCCCTTCATACCTACTCTCAAGCCACTCCACTGGGTAAAGTACATCTTCAGTGGAGATCCGCCTGCGAGGGCAGATCAGCCAGGCTTGCCAAGCAGGGCACTTCAGACCAGAGCAGAAAAAAGAATGAGGGTTCAAATGGAGTTCTAGGTAAGAGGCAGGGGAGGGAAGCACACATAGGTGGGCAAGAGTTTCTGAGGATTTTTTTTACTTTTTCTCAAACAGGTTTCTTCAGCCCTTTGGGTAAAATACGCTCAAGAGGGGAAAAATGAATAAAGTGGCCATAAGGAAAATTAAAATAGACTGCATTTTTAAATTTCAGTTTTTGTTCAATAGGAAAAAAGACTAAATTAGATCAACTGTTCTGGGTGAAATTTGGTGATATCAGGGAAAATACATTTACAAAATGCTTATCGCTAAATGTTTAGATGCTTGTTTCTGAAACTATCAATATCTTTTTGGCTCCAAAAGTACAAGTACTTAGGTAATATTTTAAAATGTAGATGAGGAAAACCTACTACATTTTTTTTCCAGTATTCCATCCTTTCTGACTCCTGCAAGAGTTCTGTCCCCCAGTGTAGTATCTGCATTTTCAAAGCTGTTTCTCTTGCAGCATGTAAACAGGAGGGTTTTATGACTTTCACGATGGAGGTGTGATGACTGATTGCTGACTGCAGGAGACTCTTCAGCTTCAAAATAATTGGCTTAGCAACAAAAATTTATATTTTTTCTTAAAAGTAAGTTGAATTTTGCATTTTTGCAAGAACTAAAGGGAAAGCTTAGGTAGAACTGAAGAGGCTCACCATTCAAATCTTGCTGCAGTAGCTCTGAATGAGAGCATCACTGGGAAAGAAGATGAGGTGAAACTTTGATCTGACATAGCACAAGAAATCCCTGTTATAGTCCCTGGGAGGAAAAAAAATAAAAATAAAGCTCAACAACTTGCACAGTCTCCTCTTTTTGCTGTAACATCTCCTTTTTGTTTGCTCCTTTTTTGGCCTATGGTTTGGCTTTTCCTTTCTAAATCAGAATTAATCCCTTAGCAATTCAAAGAGACTGATGGCTGTGTCCCATCTTAACCCCATCCCCCGCCTGTGTTTTACATTCCTATGGTAGATGCACATAGGTAATGCACTTACGTTGGCAATACGGTAGGTGCTCTTTGCAGAAAACTGAATTGATATTTAGCAGAGACCTTTCACTGAGGCATTTTGTAACTTTGCTAGCAAAGAATTGAGGAAAATGTATATTGGTAATACCCTGTGTAGAAGTTATGCTGTATTAAGTAGCTCAGCCTTTATTTTTTTATAATGAAATTTCTATATGGCCCAATTTTGCAAACATGGAGGCCCAATTGAGGGTGTGCAAGGTGATGCCTTTTGTAGACTTATGCATATGCAGAATCAGGGTCAATTTATGTGAACATCTGTGTGATTAAATCTGTTACTGTGTCTTAGATTGCAGTGTCAGTGCTTACAAACTGTGCCTGTTTAAATAAATGTACATCAGCTTGAAAGTGCCGCTTTTTAAAGGTTGTCAGCGTTATTTAAATGTGCCTATTAGAGTTGAACTTCCATTGATGTGTTTTCTTTTTTTGCTGTGTGTTCGTGTGCTTAGTAGTACCATGAGAAATGCACCATTATGCTGTGTATTTTTGCCTGAAATATGTTCTGTAGTAAAATCTTTGTGTTCTGGGGAATTGTGGTTGGTTAACTGGAGACTGTCAGGAGACACGTTGGTCGTGGATTTTTTGCATCTAACTTCTAAAGGATTTCCTTCTCTGAGTTTTATATATTTTTGTATTATTCTGGAGAATAATGCTTCTGTTTTTTATCTTTTTTTTTTTTTTTTTTTCTGTTTTACTTCTTCAGCTACAAATATGCCAAGACTTTTTTTTAAAGCATGTAGATATAAAATATTTTCTGAAGCATTAGAGATACTCAGTTGTATTTTAAGATATAAGGATTTTTAAAAACAATAACATTATTTTCACATTTTTCATTTCACAGCATCATTACTTTAAAGTTCAAGATTCAAGTTCAATAGGAGCTGAGCCTAGATTGCTGGTTGTTGCCAGCTAGAGGGGCTATAGCTCCGCGTAACAGCAAACCATTAAATTAGTATTAATAACAAAGTGCTTCTTTTATGGATTTGATAATTCTCATTGATGTCAGAACTTGTAAAGAGAGCATTTGAGATAAGATGAGGTTATTATCTTGGAATATCTGTGGTGGTCTCTTTTCACTGCACTGACAAGGGTTTTTCTCTAATGTGTGATGCAGAAAACATGTAATCTAGCCTGCAATGCTGCTTCTAAATGTAAACAAGATTTTAACTAAAACAATCAACTTGTATAAAGCATGTTAAATTATACTGCACTGTGCAATGCTAATATGTTACTTGTGTCTCCCATCTCCAGGCACAATAAAATAGCATTTTCAGTAGAGTGCTCCAAGTGGTTGACAGCTGTAGCTCTCTAACCTTCTCAGTGGTTGAGCAATACTGGTAAATATATTTTTTTTAAAAAAAGAAAAAAAATAATAAAAAAAAACTACCACCACCACCAAAAAAACAAAGGGAATCTTTGTTTCCTTTGCCACTTTAAATTACAGTGCAAGTGGTGAGAGGGGTATCACTGAAGTAGTGCCAAGCTATTGCAGAAGTTCTGACTTGAGAATTGGTTGTGTAATTCTTCCTAAAAACAATCTATCAATCATTTAACAAAAAGCTGTGCTTCATTGTTGTTTTTTAAGAGTAACGGTGTGTGGAGAGGAAAATAATTTTCTTGTTCAATCTGTCAGTGAATTTGCCAAAGAGAAACAGGGGTTTTGTTTGAAACTTGAGACATGCTGCACTGAAATGTTACAGTCATTTTCCTGCATTTTAACTGTATCAAAGATGAAAAATTTGCAGTGCCAGGGTTCAGTGGGCAGCAGGTTCAGGAACTTCACTGAAGAGATTACTCTGCTGAATGTCAGTGCTCCTGATTTAGGAGGGTAGAGGTACTTCTATAATTATTTCATAAATAGCTAAACCACATTAGTCTTTAGCCTCCAATCTGACCCAGCTACATAAGGGTCACAGAGCTGAAGTTCAATCCTCTCAATTTTTATTATTCTTATTTTTTCCTCTAAAAAGCCAAAAAGTCACATATAAATACATGCAGCAAAGCCTTTTCCTTAAGCAGTTGGGGTTTCTTCTGCTTTTAGACTTTAGTCTTTTAAAAATTTTTTTAAATTTTCTGTTTACAGAACATATAAATAAACAACTGACTCACTGAAACATACAGTAAGACTATCTCAATGTAATAAAATTAGTTATAGTTAATTTTCATCAATCAAAAATATTGGAGTTAGAAAAATTCAGATTGCATATGAAAACTATTTGTAAATTTAGTATTTGTAAATCTTTTAACAGATAAAGTTACTCAGTGTGAATGCTGTTTCTGAGGTTATAATACATGCTTTGAAATGATCTTAAAGCAACGTAGAAATGATTCAGTCTTTGCTCCTAAACTGAGATTATGTATTTACATATCAGGTTTGCATTGTGTGCAAAGGCTTTTTTCCCACCAAGACTGCTCTGGCAGGAGGTTGCACCTTTGCCTCAACTAATTACCTCCGGAGCTGTTAAGCTGATGACCTTGACATGCATGAAGATGATAAAAACAACCCAGAAAATGCAGCATAGAGGATACCTGTAGAGTCATGGGGCTTACAGACTGAGGGCTCATTGAGTTATCTTTGCACTGGGGAAGGTGAATGTTTGCCACTTGGCAACTTGCTGTCGCCTTCCCTTAGATGAAGGGCAGCGGGTGGGCAGTGGAGGTGGGTGGGCTGTGCTTGTCCTTGCTTCTGCTCCAGAAGCTCCTCTGCACCATGCAGCCTGGGCTGGGAAGGCACAGCCTTTGCCTTGCCTCTGCCAGCATTAACTGTCCTGCCTTTTTCTCTGCAAAAGCACAGAGGGAAAGTGTTTCTAATACCCTTTCATATCTGCTGCACATTCATTACAGAGGCTTACTTAGTCCTAAATGAAAAGCAAGAATAGTAACTTAATATTTTAAATTGGTTTTAGAAGTATCTGCCTGCAAGAGGGAATTCATACAGGTTTTAGTTCTTGGATGGCTGGGTTTAATCTGAACATACAAAGCTGAAATTTTAGTGTGTGATATGTTTAAGAGGGGAAGTAAGAAGAGTTTATTGTAATTTTTATTTTATAGGAGATTGAAGAGGTTGATTCATCTACTGAATTTCTGTAACAGGGTGTGCTATGAGGCTTGATTAAACATTGTGTTTACTTACATTTGGAAAGCTATCATCCATTACCTTGGCAGATGTAGGGGATTTGTAGCCAGCCTCACCTTCAGTGCTGTAAGGTGCATCTGTAAATGTGAACAAACACAATTTGAGGAGCTGCTGAGTAAAGGCTCCTTACTCCTTGTTTGCTTACAGTGCATATTTTGGCAGCATGGGCAGTTATGTATTCAATTTTGGTCATCAGGAATAAATGTATTTTAGTTATTTTAACAATGATCCTGGCTGGGGAGTGATGTACCTGCAGAATATTAAGTGTATTGGACAGGCCCAAGCTAAAAGTCCTTATGGTGAAGAGGTTATTGTGGGTAGTCCTGCAGTGGTGATGAAGTATCTGAGGTGATGAAAAGAACAATCAAAAGAACAATCAATCTTCTGAAATGTTTTAGTTTTGCATACTGTGAGAATTTTGTCATTTTAAAAGCAGTGTGGGTGTACTAGGGAGCTTTTTTTTTTTTTTTTTTTTTTTTAATGACAATCACACAAAGGAGACACTGTAAGATTATTTCTAATTAATTAAATACATTACATTTGAATTATTTGATTAGAGATTATTTTTTAACCATCCCATAATAACATTCTAATACTCTAATACTCTCTTAATGTTTTCTCAAGTTTGCAATCCTGTTTATTGATTCAATCTACGTGACAGCATAGACTCTTGGCCTTACTCCTTAGTAGATACTACTTAGATATAGTATATTTTGTGTAGTGAAATATAGTAACCATCATACAAAACTCAATAACTAGCTGGGACACACAGATTTTAAAGAGAGAAAAGCTGTAAGAAGGCTGTTCTAAATGTGATCTGATTCTGCAGAAATATATTCCACATCTTTTTGTGTCACTTGCTGTGGCTTTGAAGACTGCGTAGGAGATTAAAATGCAGAGTATGAATTGGGCTTTGTGGATCTGGTCTCTCATGTAACAGAGTATTCAGTGGGTTCTGTGGGCTGTTCTGGCACTTTCTTAAGAATCATAGGGAAAGGCAGGCTAGACCACAGGCAGGTACTGGACTGAATCCTTTCCATGTAAACCAAGAACCAAAGCTGCTTAAAGAATGTAGGGTCCAGAACATAATGAAGATCTAATTATAATTAGCACAAGTTTTTGGTCATTCTCCACATTAGCAAAGAGGTAATTAAAAACTTTGACGTTGAATCCAGTTCTGCATAAACAAAGTTGGGGATGATCAAAGGGATAAATAAAGTAAATAGCAGGATATTAGATTAGATACACGTGATATGGAATTTCCATAGTAGTTATACAAGATAAATTGATGTTTAAAAACAAACAAACAACCTGCCACATAATTCCTGAGATTCAGCTTTGTTTCATGTCTTTGTTAGCTACTTGTATAATAATTTCCTACATTACAGAACAAAATAACTTTTCCGACTGGGTATTGAGAAAGCACATCACATAGTGCATAGATGGAGGTACTTTATATAAAGACAGTGCTAAAGCTTGAATAAATTGTGCTGCACTATTGTCTTTGAAGCTCTGTCCTTTGTTGTTACAACCAAAATTACCTTGACTTTAAAGAAAATTTTTCCACTTCTACCAGAAAAGCAGACTTCAATGGTGTAGTGCTGTTATAATAGACAACCGCTACAGAATTACTTCATTTTCACAATTTCAGCTTGCTTATTAGTCTGCAAGTCATCCCCAAGTTTTTCAAGCCTCACTGATGGTAACAGATAATAATTGGTTACTGGAAGTTAGCAGACCTGCAACAATCACTTATTTTCCTCAAGTTCAGTTTTTTTATTTGTGAAATAAAGATAGGATGAAGAAGGCGAGAAGTGAGAGGTGTGTTATAATGAATGTTTGAAAAAATAAAAGGAAATGCAATTAATTTAATTTTTGGAATATATTTGGATATCATCAATTGTGCCATTGATTGTGTGTGATCATTTTCAGTAATTGTCTAATAGTGAAATCTCTCAGACTTTGGTATTGCAAGGGAAGGGATGGAAGCTTCTATTTTTTAGGTGATTTGAAAGTGTGTCTCCAAATATAGCCAAGATATGTGTCTGAATAGCAAGGGTGTTTTAAAGCAGGACAGCCTAACAAGCCAGTTATTCTAGTTAAAAATTCTTTCATTTTGTCCTGCAGTGAGATGAGTCAGGTTTGAATTTGGGGCACTCATTAGACCAGCAGCTGCCATTATGACAACCCATTTAAATCTTTTTAGCTTAACTTTATAGTCAGTTGTCACCAGGAATTTTAGTAACTACTATGTTTTGTATTGCTGCCTTGCTATATTTTAGAACTGAAGTGTTATTGTTGCCATATCTCACATCAAAAGGAAGAAACACATTCAGTATGGTGTAGTCTTCTATACATAGAGGCAAAGTGCTCTCTGAGTAGGTGGGATCCTCAGCCAAATCCAAACCCAATGAGGTAAGTGAGAATAAGTGGGCACTAGCTAACGTTTAAAATAAACAGTTACAAAGGAGTGACTTGCTTACCCTAGTCTCTTCTGCATTTGCTTATAGCTGACTTTTATTAAAGGTAGCTATGTTGATCTCTGAGGAAAAAAAGATCTGTTGTAACAATAATAAATGTATTTGTTACAGGAGATCTGTAATACAGGGTGGAGAGTGAGATTGTGTTTATTGGAGAGGTATTCAGGTAGATCAACTAATAGGAGAAAGTTGGCAGATTCTTTTTTTGGTGTCTCTTTGGTAATGTGGTATAAATGATTTCACCTTCCCCTTTTTCAACGTCTTTCTAATAGCACGAGTCTAACGTAAGCAAAGTTGTAGATGTGTTTTATTTTAATTAATCAAAAATGTTTCATAACTTCCACTGATATGCTTACCTTTAAAGTGTAAATAAATAAGTGTAAAACTTGATAAGTGATTTTCTATTTGTTTATTTATCCTGCTGTTAGTTTGGGGGTTTAAAAATGATGTCTGTATCAGTAAAAGTTGTTAAAGGCATGTAAGAGACTGCTCGTCGTCTTAAAGTTCTCATGTTTTCCAATTGTTTTAGTAGTTAAGAGAAAGTCTTAGTATCATTGCTTATTGCTGAAGAGTAATACTGTGTTAGCACCTCAACATATGACCCCAGCACAGTTGTTCCTATTGACGGCTCATTCACTACGAATTTCAAAGCCTATGTGAAATGATTCATGGCAGTGCTTGAAAATATGTTTTGGTAATAGCCTTTTTAATGCCTTTAGGACATTTAATTGCCATTAAGTGGCATAATCTGCTGTTTGGAATGGAGAGCTGGGAGTATTCTGGTTGCAAATACGATAATGAAATGAATTGAGAACAAGGAGCAATAATAAATGAATGGTTCTGTCCTATTAACAACTAACTTGGGCTCAGTGTCCTATTTATGACCAGAGTAAACGGTGTGCGTCACCTACAGTGGGATGTATTTTCCCCAGCCTGTGTGAGGTCTGATCCTGCCTGTGATTAAGTAGTACTAAAGCTGGGTTAATTTTGATAATAATGTCTCAAGGCTACAAATCTTCATTTGTAATGACTGAAGTCAGTGGCAGCCCTGCATGTGGGCACATTCAGATGCTGTCAGTCTGGCACAGCTGTGCCAGACTTGGACATCCATTTTTCTGAACAGTGAGCTGGTATCTGTATGGAAGGGTTTTTGGCAAGGTTTTTGTATTCTGCAATCTCAATGCTTCTGTCAATCTTGATTTGTGATATTTACATCATAATCTCATTGCATGAACATCAAAACCCTAAGAAAGTTTGCAGTTTCAGATGTTTTACTTTAAAAACAACATAAAAGTTTTCTTAGTGGTATGTCCATCCCTGTCCACTTATTTCAGTTGTGATAATGTGTCAGGGTGCTCAAATAGTAGGCAGATAAGCATTACGAGAAACTAAGTGATTTATTTATTTATTGTGGACATCTATTTGAAGTGGTTGCATTGCTTCCAGGTTTTCTTGGGGATTTGCAAGTACAGCTGTGTTAATGATGGTTGTCTTTTGTAAGGGATGGCAATTCTGCTCTTAAAAGGAAAGACTCTGCAGAAAACTAAAAACAAAGTTTGTGAGATAAATTGTTGAAGTAAGGTAATATTTGGCCATTTTGTAAGCTAGAACAAACAACATTTAAAAATTTAAGCAACCACTGCACTAATCCTGGAGAATCAAGGATCTCCTTGCTCCAAAATCAATGACGGTTTTGACCTAACATTTACTACAGTAGGAAACAAAAGGCTCATGCAGGTAGGCTCTTGGTACCTTAGGCAGTTCTGCTTGTGTCTAGCTTTCTTTGTGAGCTTGATCCAGTTGGTTTGGGTGGTTAGAATATATCTTCAGAAGTCTCCATCTAGAAAAGTGTCTGTTCTCCAGAAAGCCAAGTTGTACAGTTTTGCAGCTTCATGTTCAAACAGCTATATGAGGACTGAACTTGAAAAGGTTTCAAGGTCATTGCTTAACAAAAGTTTACATTAAAAAGGATAGAGGCCTCAGACTCATTATCAAACATTTCAGATTTAAAAAAAAAAAAAAAAAGAGACAAAAATAAACAACAAAAAAACACAGTTCTCCAAAGTCTTTCTCTGTAAACCAAATGAAACTTTACCAACTGACCGACTTCCCATGGAGATAAGCAATTGATTGTGTAACTAGTATACATAGCCACTGTGAAATGCATCACAGAAGGTGTGATTTTAGATGATTTTGTAAACATACCTAAAATCACACTTTATATTTGGAGTCTTAACATAAAATCAAGATATGATCAAAGGAAGATTTGATACTTCAATTTTTTGTTTGCTTGTTTTGGGCCTGATCTTCTAATAGGCATAGAGTCTAATAGATTCTGGTATATTTGTTTATCAAATCATAGTCTAATAACTATGTAAGAGTTTTATTGATTGGTTTTTCAGAATCTTCTAAATAGGGACATGTAATAGTTGTTCCCAAGTGGTGTTTTAGTTGGAAGATAGATAACACAGTAAGCTTACCGGAAGCTGTCTTTCCTCATTGAGTTGTTGATATGTGCTATGCCACTTATGCTGTACTGATGTAAGGAAATGGCAAATGCTGTTTCCAGTGTTCTGTGCTGATTCTTGTATTTTTGCTGCTTAGTAAAGCTTTTCCAGAAATACCCAGAGAGACAGTGTTGTACAGCAGAGGTAGAAGCAGAAGTCTTGTGCTCAGAGTGAATGAGAAAGACAGAATTAGAAGCTCAGGAGATGAGAAAAGCCAGTGGAAATGTATGCATCATGAAGATTTCACATCCATTTTCATAGGCCTAATTTATTATGATGAAACTCTGCCTGTAGGTGAATTATTGAAGAGCTAAGGAGGAAACTGCAGCAGGATGATGTGCTGTGCCCACAGTCAGCTTTGGGATCAGTTCCTGTCATGCTCCCTACTGGATCCTGTACTATTTTTTTCCCAGGGATTCTCCTCAGATGGGTGGCACTATCAAAGAGAAAGAAGTAGTATGAGCTAGAGGAGGAGGAGTTCCGTATATCATGGGCCATTTGGCTGATATTTCCCCTACAGAAACGTTCCTTGCCAGCTGAATCCATTTGATTATCCATGATACGACTGCATGCACATTTCGTTGTCATCATCATCACCTGGGCATGCTATCCACTGCCCCCAAACCTTGTTGAGAAGCTACCATGAGTCTCAATGAGCAGAAAATTGTGCCCCAAAAGATCTTATTCATTACAGTGGTGTTCACAATGTTCTTATTCTACTTTTAGTATTTATTCCAAAACACTGGTTTTCAAAAAGATATATACGTCTTGTAGGACAGCCGTGCCTTTCAAAATTCCACCTAACAAGAAGAGAATTCTAAATTCAGTGTCTTACTATGAAAATCTCATGATGGCATTGTGTCTTGCTTGTTTCTTGCCCTGTACCATCTGTTTCCACCCAGTTTCCATTTCTCTGCTGCTTGCTGCAGTAGTCAAAAGTACTGGTGCAGGCAACTGCAAAACATAAATTTGATACTTGCTTACAGTCAAGAAGAGAATTACTCTTCTATATTCAAAGTTTGCTTGAAAATGATATGGGCCTTTTCTAGTCTAGAGAAATCTTCTGATAGTCTTTGGAGAGGTAAATATTTGGAGCAATGATTTGTTCCAGTGAAGTTTCACTCTCAGTGAAATGTCATTTTCTGACTTTAAAACATTATTTTGTCAGAATATCTCAGCTCAGCTTTTTTTTTTTTTTTTTTTTATTTTTTTTTTTTTTTGAGAGTGGGAGATACAGTTTGATGCTTAATCTGTTTCTGTGTTGGTTATCAGTGCAGTTTTTGTTGTTTCAGTTGTTTGTTTGTTTAATAGATTGTTTTATTTGTTGGCAAATGCCCTGGAATTCACAATGAACTTTAAAACATTATCTTTTAGAACCTTTTCCTGATGCTTCTTTTTTGCAAGTGCTTTGTTTTCTCCTTAAGTGATTCCTACTAGAAATATAACATCGGCAGTAGATGTTTCTCTGTTGTGTTCTGTGGTAAAGATCAATGCATAGAAGTCATTTATTTTATCTGCAGTATCCATAATTGATGCCTGATCTTTTAGTGGAACATCTGATTCTTTCATAGGCTTCCTGTGAAATACACTTAAATGCCTTATTTATTGTCCTTAGCTAATAGCTTTTAAATTTCTCCTGGTTTCCTCCTATAATTCGCTCAGGCTAAATTTCATTTTTGAAACGATGTGTTGTCATTTGGCTTCCTGTTTTCCCCTGTTATGTTCTTCCCCCTCAGGGAGAGGGGAGAATTTCAGACTTTCATGAATTAGCTTGCAACATAATTTTAAATTCTTATATTTTATATTCTCAGACTTTTCACTTTCCATTTATTTCTCCTTTCTTTTTCTTTTTTCAAGACTCTGAGTCTTTTGACACATTTCACCTATCATTTGTAATGGCTGTTGACTTTCTTGTCATCCTCCTTTTCTGTTATAATGGAGCTGCATCATATTTTCCTCATGTTTTGAATCAGCTCCGTGTTTTATTTTTTTATATATATATTTTTTATTGTTTTGTGAGAACAGAGTCAAAACTGCTTGCCTGATGTTCTTTTCTTTCTGTTCCAAGAAGCAGCTGTTCAAGGTGCTGAAGATTTGCTACTGGAAATAACAAAATAATAGACTATCAGAATATGTTCATGTTTTTCACTCTTTACTATATTCTGAGAACTTCAAGTGGCCACAGTTGGGTAGATTTTCCTGTATTTGCTTGTGTCTGTCAGATAGGAGGCTATCAAGTCATCCACTCTTCCGTGAGTCTTTCCTCACCTTATTGCATAAGGAAAAGTTTGAAGAGTATTTCCAGCTTCAAGAATGTTCAGGTTCCTGGCTGAGAGTTTTTGTGTGCTTGTTGCTTTAAAACTATATTTTTTTGTATTATCTTTATACGTTGAGAATCTATTTTACATACAATTATAAAATATTTGAGAATTACCCTCTGAAATGAATGCTTTTCTAAAGCAATACAGATCTATATCTTGCAGATTCCATCTTGTGATTCCTCAAATTGCATTCTTGGTATGAACATACTGCATAAGCGTGGAATTTTCCTAAGCACTCCTTAGTGCTCAAGTACATGAATTGATGAAGTCAAGCAAGTCCTCATCCTTTGTGTTGTCTGACAGTTCGCTCTTGGCTGGGAATACTTCTGGAGCTTCTTTGCATCTCTCTGCCTGACCATCTGAGAGCTGTATTTCCAGTCATGTGAATGATTTATTGAATGAACAGTAGTCAGAGCAGTCTAACTCTTTGATGAAGGATTGTTTCCTTGTTGGTTCCTTCATTCAGAAGACAACTTCCTCATTGGAGAGGATGCCAAGGATGCCTTGATGTGGCTTCCCATGGTTTTCCACTTCTCACTTCCTTTCTGTTATAATGTATTGGGTTTACAGATGCTGAATTTGTCATCTGAGGACCACATACATCACTGAGATAGCAGGCTAAATCATCTATCTTATCCTCTCCTCAACACCATATATAGCGTCTCTTGGTTGTACTTTGGAGATGGGTGTTTGTGGACTTGTCTCTAATTTCTCCAGTAGAAAAACAAGTTCTAATGGTTATCCAGTTAATGACCTTTAGACCATTATCTATTACTATTAAATTCCAACATAGTAATAAATTTGGATGAAAGGGACATGCATTCTAAATGACAGATGTCTTCAAAAACTTTTGTTCCGTAATTTTAAAAGGAATCAATTTTCCACTTAAAAATAAATTGTCTGGGCTTCTTGATTCTTTTGTGCTTCCCAAGGAACCATTAAAATTTCCCAGAGCATTTCTTGTTATCATTTAGCATCTTTTTGATGCTTTCCACATCTTCAGATTTTTTTTTTTTTTATATATATATATATATATATATATATATATATACACAGAAATTAGGATTTAAGTGAATGTTTCAGTATGCTAAGAAAAGAACCTAGGAAATAACACTAGCTTGTCTTTACTCCCTAGACATGATACTAACTTTGATTTTGATCAATAAATTTGTAGTGGCTTTATTTTCCACCTGTTCAGATAATTGAATTATTAATAATACCATTTTTGAAGAAAGAGACTTTTACTTTCACTTCAGAAAAAATTAGAAACTTTTTCTAATGTCTATTATGACACCATTTCTATGGCACTGGGAAACGGAAAGAGTTGTTTCCTTTAAAAAATATGAGGGAGATAATCATGTTTTTACACTTAATGAAATTATTATTATTACTATTTTTTCCCAAGCTCCACCAGTTTTCTCCTTTCCTAAAATGTTAGCTTAGTCTTAGAATCTTATTAGTTTATACCAACTCCGTACTGGTTTAGCCAAACACGTTTTAGTCGTTGCATCTCATATAATTCTAGGTGAGACAACCAAAATCTTGACCAGGTGCGAAAATTAATGTCTTTTTATTATGCTGCTTATCCGAAATCATGTGAGCATTGAAATTTTAATAAATCCCTTTCCAACACTTAATATGATTTTTATACACTTTTATAAGGTGAGATCATATTGCGAAGTAAAATTGAAACATAAGTTGTCTCTTAAATTTTGTGCATTGTGAAATTTTTGTATTAGAATGGTCCATTTTCCTGTTTGTTTGTTTGTTTATTTATTTATTTTTCCACAGCAAACAGAACACAGGAAGTTGTAGACGTGCAGTTGACATTATCTATCTGATTTGTGTATTTTTACTGGATTTAAAAGTTTTAGCACTTTGTACGATCTCTAATGGCTTACAGTTTGAATAACTTTAGGAAGCATTGAAGGCCTGGTTTGATGTCTAGTTTAATGCTGCTTCTAAGAACAATTTGTAGGGATTAGGATTTAGTGAGACATCACTGGAGGATTAGCAATTGCTTCTTAAGGCGTTCTTAGCTGACAGCTAATGGATAGCTTTCCCTGATAGCTCTTTTGTAGTCCAGTGCTGCTGGATAAAAATCAATGAGAAAGTGAACTTAATTTTGTTTATCCATTAATTTTGGTTTTAACAGATGAGTTCAGCTGCCATAGTAACTTGCTCAGTATGTTGTCCCCATCTATCACGATCTAGGTAACCTCAATTAACACACTGATTAATCCTCAAATTCTGCTTCAGTTGTTCCCTTCTTGACTGCACAATGTGAAGTAAATTGCTCACGGCGTGTCTGAGAGGAGAGAACACGCGTTTGTGAATACCTAGATAATAAATAGAGTCTGAAGATATCTAAGTCCCTTTTCCTCATGTTTCCTGCCCTCCCTACATGCAAAACAAAACTGTAGTTAAAGTAATTTTTGTATTTGCCTTTCTTAATTTATTCCACGTTTTGCTACTATTTAAATGTAAAACTAATAGTTACTTTGAACTCTGCTAGTAGCTAGGAATCCCAAAGTGCATTTTAAATGTCATCACAGAGACACCAAACACGTTACCAAATGGCTTTATTTTTAAAGACTGTTAAATGGGAGTGAAAAAAAAAACTATGTAACTGTTAATTTATGCTGGACTTTTTGTGAGAAAGCCACAGCCCTCGTTTGGAATCTGCAAGGATTTCCATAGCTGTTAATAGTGTTTCCAAGTGATGCATCCCATCTAATTTAACCACTGTAGTCCTTAACTTTGACTGTTGTATCCATTGAATATTGCCTGGGGGGACAGTTCTTCCCTCTAACAATCAGTGACACAGAATGAAAATATAAACCAATATTTCAATTGCAATATTTTCACTGTTTATTTAGAAACCAGTATTTAACTATTTATTTGTTTATTTATGCATTCACTTGCTTTTTCAAGGTTAAAAAACAAAGCAAAATAAAAAAGCAGTGCATCTGGGAGAATTTCAAGATTTTCTTTTTCTTCTTCCATCCACCGCCCCCAGCAGGAACTAGCTGTGTAGCTGTTTCTGTGCAGTAGGCAGGATTATAGACAAACGGTTTTAGTAAGAAAGTTGTGAAGCTCCTAAATGTTTATGCTGAGTGCATAGCATTTAAGAGAAAGCTTCAGAGAAAATGATCTAGGCAGCAATTTTATAAATTCAAGAAATGAATGCATGGGAGAGCTATTACAGGAGACTGCAAAATATTCAATTTTGCACTACAAAAATATTCCATTTTACACTTTTAAAATTTAGCTTTAACTTATAATGATCCAGAGCTTTATTCTCTAATCAAACAAAAGCTTCTAGGATGCTACTGTTGCATGAAACATTTCTCTTCCTAAGATTTGATATGATGCTGCTTGAGATACAGTTAACAATGACACACCTGACAAGTTGTAAAAATAGTTTTGGGATTTGCAGTTATATTTGCAGGTTTTACGATTGTTTTGTTTGTACTTTCATTTGTTTCTTATTAGTGATGGTGAATGCTCTTTCAAATACAGCATGAGACAGATAGTAAACATACGCTGATTAGATCTGAGTGTGCATCTTCTTGTTTAGCAACAATTTTACTGGATCTAGTTTAGTTTATCATTTACAGTCAATACATGCTTAAAATTTTAAATTACAAAATATAATCTTCTTAAAGAAAACTATTTACAGACAAATGATACTTCTAAGTGTCTTTAACCCTTATGTTTTCCACCAAATCAAATATTAATCCTCACTAAACCAGAAAATGAATCTGAGCGTAGGTTTCCCCTGTGCTTGCTGGTATTTGCCTGAGTAGTTACTTCTCTGTGTTCCTCCAACTTCTTACAGTATTGAATTGGAAAACTGTCCTCAGTCTCTCATGTGAAAGCTCAGCATGCAGCTCTTGTTGATCCCTGCCTTTGGAGCCATCCAGCCTGGGGGAAGCTGCAGGGATTTTGAACACCTGCTGATGTGCCCAGCGCTGGCTGCAGGACCTGCAAGCTCAGATCGTTCCTGTGATCTGAACATCTCGCTGATGTTGCCATTTCACCATCAGTGGATCTGCTGATGGCAGACACCTTTTAAGAGTTTGGTAATGCTAAAACTATTTTTATTATTTTTAAAGAAAGCCAATAACTAATCTACTGTTACTAGTGATCAGGAATATTTGTACAAGCTGGGCATTGTTGCCGTCAAGGTTAAAACAAAGTAAGAGTTTGTGAAGTGTATTATTCTTAACAGCAGAGGAATGTGTGTCTGGGGCTTCTTTTCAGAAGCTCTTTAAATTTAACAGTACTGTGGCTGTCTCTGAGGCCTGCCACTAAGGAGCCAATGCCACAGAAGAGTAAATGGGAGATGGAAGTTAAGCTGCTGACCAAGCAGAGGGTGGTGTGAGGGTGGTACCACATCTCGAATGCTGTTGACATAGTTTGGCCTTGGGATGTTAAGGACAATGAATTGAGGATCTGTGTGGTTTCTCTTGTAAAATTTCTATAACTGATCATTTAATAATATTTGTTAGTCTCAATCTTCTACATTGGAAATATTTTTAAGTAGCCCATCCCTGCTGCCAGAGCACTTTATTTGATCATCAATCTTAATGCTGATCTGGTGTATTGAAGCAGAAACTATTGTGAAATCTTCTGTGTTAAGAGTATAGCACAAAACTGGAAAAAAAAAAATGCAATGCTGCAAGGATGATGAACAAACAAACATTTCTTAGCTAGCAAATGGCAGTCTAGCCAGAGGACTTCCTCCTTACAGCACTGTTGGATTTCTTTCTGCAGAAGAGGGTACACGGTAGCCAGGTGGGCTGGAGGAGCTGGGGGGCAATCCTGCTGCACCACATAGTGTAACTCTAATTTTCTGATTCTGATTCTGTGGATGCTAAGATGTTTTGGGGGGTGGTTTTTTTTTTTTTTTTTTTTTTTTTTTTTTTTTTCCTTTAAAGCATCTGAGTAAGGGATTTCAAGTGTTGTGGCTGAAACTTTTGGTACTGGAAGAGTCTTTAACGTAGCAGGCAACTTCAAGCTAAAAACACTTCCAGGCCATGCATAGATTCTTGACAGTTAGGGCACAGGGTTGTTGTAACACCAGCCTAGCGTTTGGTAATGTACAAACCACATCTTCAGCTGTCAGTAAAGCAGATAATTAGAAAAAATGTTTCTTTATTTGTAGTTGTAAGTTCAAACTCTTGCTGATTGTTGTTATTTGAGATCTGTAAACTCAGATATTTTGTAAATCTTCCCTAATTGAATTGGTATAATTCAGTTTAAACTGTTTGTACTCTAATTGATATTTTCACTTTTTTCTTGAAAATGGTGATTTGAGTTCATAATTTATTTCTAATGCAGTATAAATAGAGCCTTTTTTATTTTTTATTTTTTTTTCCTATGAAATTATTCTTATAGCCCTTCAAAGTTATCGTAAGGGTAGGGTTTGAATTTCACCCCAGCTAGCTGTATTTTTATATTCCACTTTTGCTAGATAACAAATGGGAGATGCTAGCCACTTTTATAGAAGTGCTTTAAAAAATAAGAAGCTCTTATGAAATACAAAAAAAAAAAAAAAAAAAAATGCTATTGACCTTTGTGAAGTTTTCTTTTCAAATAATCCATCACTGGTTGATCACTCTGGTACAAAATTACAGCTTTCTATTCCAGCTGCTTTATCTCCTATCACAGTTTTAGAAGACCTGGAAAAAGATGTGGCTGTTTCATCACCACTGTGCAATGTGTTCATAGGAAATACAGAGCTGGTGTTTATCTGTTCTCAGTATGCTTTCAAAACCCAAGTCACTGAAGGTCCTTGTATGGCTACCACTTACGAACAGCAGTCTCCTATCGCTCATGTTTCTGCTCTCCTGGGAAGAGCTCAGCTTTGCTGCTTCATAGCACAGGTTGGAGGCAGTAGACTTGATGTTCTTTCTTACTGCATTCCCTTGGTGTCGGTCATTACCCAGAGATTAGTTTCAGGTCATTAGCCCAGAGAGAGCAAAACATTGGTTTAGGTTTCCTATCACTTAGGCAATTTGGATGGCTCACCACATCTCCTAAGGAATACTGTTTCCGGAGTCTTGTTATTTTTCCTATTTATCTAGCAAATGTTAGTATTTTCTATGCTGTTTCACCTCTTTGTTTTTAGTAATTGTCAGCCCTACAATGATTATTTTTAAGATTATCTTAATGTATATGCAAAACATATCACTTATTAGAGGACCTCATTTCATTATAATCGTGTGTAAGTCCATCATGACTATTACAATTATAAAACTTTAATTTGAATTTTTAATAAGGGCTTTGATCCTGAGAATAATTACAAGCATTCAATTATATCCGTATATTATCGATGTCTATTATGTATGTGTATTATTATGCAGAGAGATTACTTACATGCGAGTTACTGATGTATGAGTATTTGCATAATTAAGTCCTTATTTTACCAGCTTTGGGAAACACTATTATTGCTATATATGTAGTAACATTTTTCAAGGGTACCTAATTTTATTTTCAGTAATGATTTAGATGTTTAGAAGCCTTGGCTTCTATGCAGAATGTTTATCCTCCTAAGTGTGTGTAAATGGTTTAGGTGTTATGGCATAAGCCATCCCTTTCAGCTTAAAATGCTTGTAAAATTGACTAAGTGATTGCTAATATACATTCACATGCACACATTTTGCTTTCTTCATTACTGAAGTGCAGCCTCTGCTGACAGAAAATATACTTATATTTTAACCTTGTGCAAAACAGGATTTAACAGCTGGGGTATATAGAGCAGAAATTAAACCTTCAGGAAAAGTTAGTTTAGTAGTAGTACATTTTTCCTAATTGCAAACTAAAAAAGGTCCTCTGGAATATATGAACATGCCTATGCCTTCGTGAGAGTATAAAGCACATATACACTATATATAGTAAAAAATTCCTCTGTGTGTGGTTTTTTTTTTTTCTGTATTTATTCTACATTGAGAGGAAAAAGAAGGCTGAGATAATTCTATTATAAGAATAGAATTTCCTGGGGGGTGGGGAGGGTCCAAGAAGAACAGTGCTATGATTATAACTCAGCTCTCAAAACATAGACGGATGTTTCTAGTTCAGCACAGCAGTTGATGCCCATGGATCCTGGTTTCTTCAGCCTGCCTTGTCTGTGAGGTGCTGCTCCTCACAAACCACATCCTGCTTTGGAAGATGACTAGAGTAAATCTGGGACATTTCTTCATGTGTTGTTTCCTCTGCATTTATCCCTTTTGGGAACAATGAAAGGACCCTCATGTTGTCACAGGTAATGCATCCCATGAATTCTTTAAAAAGTACTTCATTCAAAATACTATAAGAAAAAGAGAAGAAAACATACGAGGAGCAGCTGAGGTCACTGTGCCTGTTCAGCCTGGAGAAGAGGAGACTGAGGAGAGACCTCATCGTGGTCTACAACTTCCTCGCAAGGGGGAGTGGAGAGGCAGGTGACCTATTCTCCATAAACACCAGTGATAGGAACCGTGGGAACAGGGTTAAGCCTCAGGGAAGTTTAGACTGGACATCAGGAGGAGGCTCTTCACTGAGAGGGTGGTTGCGCACTAGAACAGGCTCCCCAGTGAAGTAGTCACTGCACCAAGCCTGTCTGAATTTAAGAACAGATTGGACTGTGCACTTAGTCACATGATCTGAACTTCTGGGTGGACCTGTGCGGTGCAAGGAGTTGGACTTGGTGATCCTTATGGGTCCCTTCAAACTCAGGATATTCTATGATAACTACCGTAGATTGTGCAGGAGCCCTTCATTCTGTTGTGCTACCATTAATCTATGTAATTGATCACTGAACTAAAAGTGTTTATGATAATCTTGTTTACTATGTAAAAACACAGTGTAGTCAATGTTAGAGTAAACATGACAAACTTGCCAGTTTAATATATAAATATATATATATGTATATGTGAAATTGAAAGCAGTTACAAGTAAATGGAGTGGGAGGTAATGCTGAGACACAAGAATAACAATGATAATTGGGAACTGTGCAAGCCGGATTCATTAGATGACAAAGAATACAACACATTAATCATGAAAGAGAACTATGTTGGATTAAAGAAATGTGATTAAAAAAGGAAGTTAATCAACAGGAGAATAATGATGAACAATAAATAGATAAAAATGGAAAAGCTGAGAGCACCTTACATTATGAATTGAGGGCATGAGGGCAATTGCTAAATGATATCAAATTGTTAGAAAAAAAAAAAAAAAAGAATACTATGAATTATTGTAGTTGTCTTTATAAACAGTTCAGTGAAACTCTAAAAATGGCATAGGTCTAGTAATGGTTTGGTAAAGACCTGTGGAAGTAAAGCTAAACTATATATATATTTTAAATACTTGAGAAGAAGTGTGTTACTACATCATACAGAGATAATGAATTACTTTTTTTTTAAAAAAGTAACGAACTAATGTGTTGAATAGCTTGATATAAAGTTAGAAAATTTTGATCTGCAGGTCTAGGTAGGTTGAAAAACAACAACAACAAAAAAGTTAAAATACTTAGATAAGGATCTTTCTGAATGATTATTGCAGACTTCTAACAATTAAGGCTTCCTAGGTGTGTTCAGAAAGGCTTGTAATGACTACTGATACTTAAAATATAAGTATCTATACTGAAAGTATAAGTACTTACATCATAAGATACTTAAAACAAACATGACCACAATAAGTATACGTTAGGGAAAAGCAACAGCCATGCTGGTCAAAATCATGACCAAAGTTGGTATGGGATGCAGCTGGAAGCAGCCGAGAGGAAGTCTCGCCTGATTTGTGGTATTTCGAGAGAACCTCCAGTTGACAGATTGACACATTTGCCTTTGCATCATTTACTTGATTTTGTCACACGGCATTGCAGAAAAAGGGCAATAATGTTTTCAAGTGAGCAAGTGCTATAAAATCAATGTCTGTATGTATCATGTAAAATCATGTTAAATAGACCACAAAATGAAAACCAGAACAATTGATTTCTGGGAGATCTTGGGGGAACAGTCTTGGCGTGGTGCTTACTCTGGTGTATGAAAGAGAGTGCAGGTCCTTGTACCTAATGAGGGGATTAGAAACGTTCAGAGGAATGTTACATTCGTGGGTTTTAATTCTTCTCACGTACGGATACCCTCCAGGTTTGAATCTTGACCTCTTTGCACATTTTCAGTTCTGATCCCACTCAGACCTACTTAGCTAATGAGATATAAGATCATTGCCTGAGGTAGAAAGACTGTGGCACATCAGAATTCACAGAGATGTTGTTTTACACTTGAGTGGAAATAGCAGGGAAGGAGTTGCCAAATATGCTGTGCTTTACAATTAATATTTTAAGTGTGTTTTGAAGATGCTTGTATCTCTTTCTGCTCTTCATGGCACTATCATGGTATGATGTATCAAAGAAAGTGGAATCAATATATGTTTTCTTTGGTGTAATTGCATATGTTATGCTGCTGCACTTCACTGTTTTGCAGTTGGGTGTAACTGTAATGGCTAAGATTTTTAGTTGTGCTTACTATTTTGTTGAACTATTTTATGGAGATGAGTTCCTCAAGTTTTTGTGCTGTTATTTCATTATTTTTTGGCAGCGTGTGGAAAAAAAAAAAAATCAAATGAATCTAAAGGATAATTTGTAGAGTAGAAGCTTCCCTGGTATCTGCTGCAGGTAGTCTACATTGTGTTGGTACTTTTAAAATGAAGCTTCTGTATATCAAATAATGTTCACTGAGGAATCAACTCTTCCATTTTAACCCATTAAATGTGTTTATGCTTGTTGTTATCATCGTAACATACAATTTAATGTGTTTTGCTGATGACCTTTATTTAATGATGATGATTTCAGCATACTTCAGTGTGAACCAGACCGGATGAGCGGCCTTTACAGTAGAAGGAAATACATGCCACATGCATGGCATCCTTCCCTTAGTTCTTTATTATCTCTCAAACCTGTATTGCACTGGTACATAGCAAACATGTTATCCATGCAGGGTACTTAGCAGAACCTTCTGTTTCTTTATGTAGATTGTGTTAAGAGTGATGAATTGATAATGGAGGCAGGGAGCATGGTGCTTCAGCTGTGGTCTGTGTGCAGTTGATATGTCAGTTCCCTTCGGGTGTTACCAGAGGAGTAGGAGATAAGAGCGTACTGCTAGTCTGTTGAATGCTGCTCCCTGCAAATCACTTCGGCAGCCAAGTCATTAGTCCTCCTTGTGGCAATACAGGGTGCTATTCCTGCAGCTGTCTGTCACGTTAATGTGCTGCTAAGCCTAAACATACGTGAATGTGTGTGTGTAATTTTAGACAGGATTGTTGAAACTTAAGGACCAGGATAAAAACTCCCTCTAACCTAAAACTGCATTGTACGTACCCCATGTGAGAATATATAAGTCAGTAATAGCTTAAATACTACTGCAGTCAGACTACATAGACAAATATTCGGAGAAAATGTGGATAGCTGGAGCAACTTCATTGTACAATTTAATTATCTTTTTAAACATGCATCTGTCTGATATACATATGATTGTTCTTTTACAGGGCTTTCTTGTGTTTCACTGAGAGAGCTGAACTCTCTAATTTAGAATGAACAGTTGAGATCTTTCAGCTTACAAGAATAATTCATTTATTAGTTAACACCTAAAAATTACCAATCTTGAGGGAAATGTTGAGGAATAATTAATAATTTTAATGTAATTAACAGAAAATGCTGCAAACCCTGTTGCTCTCCCTATGCAAAAGCAAGTCAAACAGGGTATGTTGCTGTGGAACACTGCAACTGTGAATAATGGGTTAAAAGTGGTTTGCACCTGATTTTGAAATATAACTTTGTACATCCCTTTTGGATTAGATTCGCTCAATAAAACTTGTCTTTCAAATAACACTACTCATGCTCAAGGGGCAAACCCTTAGCCTGCAGTGTTGAGAGCAGCTATTCTGTGAAGATAAGCCTCTCCTTCATATCAGCCCTACCTTGTTCTAATTGAAGTGATCGTTCCTGAACAAGAGCAGTGAATTGCACAAAGCTGACTTAACACATTGATGTCTTTGTCCCTGTGTTTCTATTTTGCTTAGACCTTTTGCTGTCTGAGATCTATGATGTAATACATCAATTTTATGGGCGAAGAAACTAAGTCACAGTTTGGTAACTCGGAGTCATATAGTTGTTTTGGTCAGAGGGGACCTTAAAGATCATCCAGTTCGAACACCCCTGCCATTGGCAGGGATAAACTTCTGGAGGATAAACAGTTGTATGTAGAATACAGAGCCCATCTTATTTACGGAATTACAAACACCAGTTGTTCCTCCATGATAACTCTGGAGCAGTATGAACCTGACAAACTTACTGTAATGTCCCTAATGAGAAATTTCTCCTTGCTGTTTGCTCTATGCCTGCAGCTACACTACAGCCATATCTGCATAGAGATGCTGCTGAGCTGTGAGGATCAACCAAGCACAAGTAGGGGGGTGAATGTGGCTGGGAACCCACAGTTACATCACCCACCAGAATCCCAACTCAGAAAATGGAGGCCTTTGATTCTTCAGAAATTTTTAAGTCAGATGATCTGTGGGTATATGACAGGATTGCAAACCTTGGTATTTGAGCTCCAGCTTCTGAAATTGGGTATTAATTTATTGTGAGCAAAGATAACATATTTCAGTGGGAAATTCTAAATATGTAATGTCCTTAAAGCACAGAACATTTTTTTTTTTTAAAAAAAAAAAAAAAAAAAAAAGATTATAAAATTCTGGTATTCAAACATTTCCTGTTGTCAGGAGAGCAATTTGTATTTCCCCATGTTCTCATGTTCTTTTGACATCCATAGCCAGTGTTACAATTAAACGGAGATAATAAAAGGACACTAGCACTTCAAGTTTAGGGCGTATCATTTTATATTACAACATCTTAGAAGATCATGGCATTGTTTAGCAAAGTTGGTCAGCTTTGACACCAAATGAATGTACTAAGCTGAATGAACTTTCATTTGGCTTAAAACATAATTTATAGAAGTATAAATGAACCTGCAAGGTTTTTGCCCAAAAAGTAACTTGGGCATTGCTTTTAGTCTGCACAGCAATATTAGTCTATTGCTATTAGTTATTAATATATCTAACGTAGATACGTAAATAATTGCTTCTATAGAGCTTTGAGGAGAGGATAACTATGATGGCCACTGATGCAATTCCCATAATAAGCACCTCATTTTTCAATCAGTATAAAGATGTGTAATAATAATGAGACAATTATTATACAATTTTTTGGCTCTTTTTTTTTTTTTTTTTGGTCAAAGAACTGATAGAAACTCATTTTTCATGGAATCCCATTCACTGTATAGAGAAAGACATTTCTGTACAGATTTTATGTAAGCATTGGTATGTTTTCTCATCACATAATTTCCTAAGCATTACAACAGAATTTTCAGTAAATTTAGCACATGCCAACATTAGCATATGTGATTAACTTTTATTAAAAAAAAAAAATCCATTCCCATTTACTCTGCTGAAGAATTGCTTTTCACTTAGAAAAATACCTGTAATTAAGATAATGAGCAGTGAGTTAGGTCACTGGACGTGTAAAACAAATAAATAATTGTAATCAACCATTGCCAAGGTCTTTACTGTATATGCTTTGTGAGCAATGTGGTTAATAGTGATGCTACAATAGCTGTCACATTCTTTTTGACCTCCCGTGTAAGATGTTACTTGATTTAGTTTTGGGAAAACAAACAAAAAAAACACAGAATTAATATGTTTTTAAATCTTAAGGTGAAAGCTAGAAGCAAATCTCTATATTCTTTAGCTCACTAAAGACACATGCATGGAAATATCAATTGAATATTACATCAGAGACAGTGCTAATATGTCATTTAACATTTGAAAGAGTAAGGGATTCACATATTCTGCAAATCTCTTCACTTGATCCCAGAGCTACAGAGGTGAAAAAGCTTCACTGTGCTCCTGCTACAATCCAAGCAACATCAGCATCTTCTCTGCTGTTTCTGCGGAGACTTTGGGGAACATACAGGATACCCTCTGTGCTTGGTGTGGCAGCTCAGCGGGACGTACATAGTGCTGCTTTGCCGTGGTGCAATGAGTCTGGTCAGAATTGACAAGAGTTATCTCTGCAGCTCCATGTCCTGCAGTAGAAACATGGTATTTCAGTCGACAGAACATTAAAGCAAAGATGTGTTATTTTAGGAGATATACTGAGAGAAGAAATTGATCTGTAGTAGCACTCCAATAAATTTGTCTTCATGTTTGCTTGTGTCTGCATCTTCTGATTTACATTCAGTAGAGGCTATGTGAAGACTGAAATTTTCTGCTCCATGTTGCCAATTTTCAGTATTTCATTTTGATTTATCGGCCACTTGGTACTGTTTTCAGTGCTCCTGGGCTCTTCTTTTCATCTGAAACTAGGCTTTCTTTCTCTCTCTCTCTCTCTCTCTTTTTTTTTTTTTTTTCTACTAAAGGAATAAAGGAAGTTGTGATATTAACCATAGTGAAGTAATTTTTTTTTCTTTTGAAATAGAGAAATATGTACAGAATAGCTAAGCAGTCTCAGATAACTGAACTTCAAATGAAATTAGCACAAAAATATTGACACTTGATGATCAAATACTATTAACAAAAACACCTAGTTGGAGAATCTGTCAAGTTGTTAGGAAGGGCAACTGGTGAAAAAAAATGGATTAACAAAAAAACATTTATAAATTTGTAGATTTGGAATCCCTTGAAATCTTTGTGATACTGTAGTCTGGCTCTGGTCAGAGACACAGAAATTAATCCTGTAATTTTTTAACTTTTTTGCTGCATCAAAACCTATGCTTTTTACAAGCAATTCTATAAAAGTTTTCCAAAGACAACCGAATCACTCAGCATATAAATCCCAGTAACTTCTGGGGCACTTACTTTCAGGTGCAAGAACACTTTTAGTGTCAATCAAGCCCTGATTGCAAAGGTTGTGAAGTTGCTTTTAGCCACATTACCCGTAATCTCAATTTAAAGATTTCATGTGATTGAGGTTGGGTAAATGTTAAGAAGTTGCACACTGAAGTTTATAAAAGCCTGCTTATGTGTCATCTTAAATAGACCTGAAGATGTTGTTCTAGTTATACTTAAAGTAAGAAACTCTTTTGAAGTTCAGTGAGAATATCTCCTGAGATGTCTTCTTGCTTTATGCAATTAAAAAAAAATATATATATATTAAAAAGTGGCTATCCTTAATAGGTCATAGGGTACTTTTGTTTAATATTGACCTGTTTTTATCGAGCAGTATCGAATTGTCCTGCTAAATGTGCAAGTCTTTAAATAGTATTGCTATCAAATTCATTCTTGCATTTTACATTTACTTTTTCTCACATTTTTAAAAATAAATAACAACTTTTCCAACATTCTTTAATAATTTGTACTAATTTTCTCTGCATGTTAAATGACTTACTGTTAACCGAGACGTCTAGGGGATTAGGGTCTAGGGGTCTAAATGGGGGTCTAATTAGGGTCTAAATGACTTACTGTTAACCGAGACGTCTAGGGGATCTAGGCTGCCTGGTGGTCAAGTGCCTGAGCCACCTGATCTGATTAAACCTGCCCTGAGCTGGGGCTTGCCTTGGATGACCTGTGGGGAGGTCCCTTTCCACCTGACCTGGGTGATCATTCTGTGGCATAGGAGATGCTGTAATGCAGCAAAAATGTATAATTTAGCAAAAGTTAGTCACCTTGAGGAGGGATCACAGGTTGTTCATTTGTGTTTTGTCAGCGGCAGCTCCAGGTCAGCGTTAGGGGGCTGGCTGGGACAGGAGTTTAACAGCAAGCGTGGATGCAGCTCAACATGTTCTAGATGTTTGGGGAAAATATTAATATTATTTTTATTATTATTATTTTAAACAGCTGTTGGCATGTACACTTATTTTGAGTCTGCTTTAGCAGTAATCTTATCTCTGAGTGATTACAACTGTAAAAAATACACAGCTTGCTGGAGTAATTAATAGTGTGAAGTGGTTTGTAATTTCAAATAAGTATAATATTTATTTTCTATTACTGCTTTACCACTTCACACATTTCTGCTGAGCTGTAGTGGATCTAGGATGCCAGTTCTAGAGTTCCATGGGGAAAACACTGTTTTTGCTGCCACTAAATATGCATTTCACTAACAGCACTTCATTTTAACCTGGAAACGTGTTTATTTTTTTTAATGACAAGACAAATAATTTTCAAGTGGTCTTAACCACCGAAAAGAGCAAACTGCTATCTTCTTTTCAACGTGTGTTTGTTTGCCTATACTTAGCACATCAGTGATCAATACAAAGCTGTCAGTAAGACTGTTTTGTGTCTTAATGGCTCCCTGTGTTGTTTGGTGATAAACCATTATTTAAAATTCGGGGATGTTTTCTGAGCTTGGATGTTTTTTCCTTCTAACTTGACTCCTCTGAAGCCATTCAGAACTTTGTACATAGCATGGTTTGGCCGGATTCATCCTATGCAGTTCTTTCTTTGTCTGACTTCTACCCTTTCCATTTCCCATTCCACCTCTGAGGGTGCTGTGCCCTCAGAGGAAGGCTTCCTTCAGCCAACTGTCAAAACAGTGGTCAAAGTCAAGTCACATCATTGTGTGAGCTGTCCTTGCTTCATGACACTGATGTTTTCATATCAGCAGTGAGAAAGATGGGTATTTTTAAAGATTGAACACAACGCAGATAGTCTGATAGTCATGGCTCTAAAGAGTTTGCTGGTTAGGCATGTGTGCAAACTGTGTGTGTATGCTTTCAAGCAGTTTATCTCAATTTCAAGTCATTTTAATTCTCATACTTAAGCTATGCAAACTTAATCAGATATATCTGATGGAGAATGGCTCTTTAAGGAAATTGACATTTTAATCACAGTATCAAAACTAAGGGTTTTATATAATAAACCACAGCAACAGCTTAGCTGTTCTTTGAAAGAATAAAAATCTGTTGCCTTTTATTCCCTGTTTGATAAACTTACAATTATTGCACCAAGAATGGTTGAGGATGAAGCCCAGAGATCTGTAAAAGAAAATAATTTGTTTAACACCTTATTAATATATATCAGTAAGTTTAGAGAAAGATCAATAACGAGTGTTGGAATAGTGCTCCTGGAGGCTGCTTAAATGTGTACCTTCATTCTCTCTGTGTATTAGGAAAACATTGTGCAATAATCTGCCAAGAAGAAAAAATGAAACTATATCAAATCATTGTTTTGATGAGAAAATAAATAGATCAATAAACATACAGCGTGTTCTTGTATGTGTCCATGAAGATTAGAATGCTTTCCACTTGCATTCTTGCAGACTTTTTGTGCAAGTGCAACAATTTGTTTAGCTAACTTTGGGAGGAAGGAAGTACTCTTTTTGTTAAACAACAGAAGGTAAGAAAGGGTCAGTGAAGATGCAATGCTGGAATTTTTGGTGTTGCAAATTTCTGAAGTAGGAAACTACCCCTCAAAAAAAAAACAAAAACAAAACAAACAAACAACAAAAAAAAACCCTGTCTTCTTTGTTACTGAATTGTATACAAGCTTTAATACAGATTTGAAGAATTAACCTATTAGGAGTCCAAGATAATAATATATATATATATATATTTCATTTTGTTTTGTTTTTCATAATATTGGTATAAAGCAAGCCTTAACTAGCATCTGTTTTGAAAAACCTAGGACATTTCACATTGAAAAATATATGTATTTTTTTTCCCACTATTTCCATATTTTAACTATACTTTTTAATCAGCTTTGTTAGTGTAGGTCAGGTTTAGAACAATATATTCTTCCAAGAAGGGAAATCTTTCCACAGGTCTTTGTCTTTGATCATGACTTGTTGGTCATGATACTGAAGAGTTCTACAGCAAAACCCTTTAGTTTTAGTGGAGACTGCTAACTGGAAAATGTGCATGTTCTGCTCAGGGTGAGATTTTCTTGTCTGGCAATTCTTTCTGTCTTAGCATGAGTCTTTGTGATGCTCTCTAAAGAGCCAATCCTTTTCCTTTCTCTCAGCACTGTGGACCCTCTGCCTGGTGGGGAACTGTCGTATCTCCCCTGCGGCAGGCTGGCAGCCTTGTGCCTGTGCTACCAGCTCCTCCTCCACGCTTTCACGAGCTCCTCTCTGCACCTTCCTGACTGATCTGAGTTTCCAGAGCATGACTGCTGCTTTTTCCTTTCAGGAGAGGATTTGGTTTAGAAGCTAGATCAGAAGAGAGAGGCTATTTCGATTGCATGGGTCTAGCAAACAAAAGGCTGGTACTGATAAGTAGATGGGACTTCAGGGAATTTTTCTGCAGTTCTGGCAGGGAGTGTTACATTTCTTATGCCTTTAAGGTGTGCCTGTATCATTCAGTTAATGTGTGGAAAATCAAGCAGCTCTACTGTTTTTAAACCATTCTAAACAGTTTAATCTCACTCTGCATACTTATTTACCTGTGAAATAACCAAGGAGATGTTTGTCATACTTACACATTCTTGCTTTTCACGTTCTTGCTGTTTCAAGTTTTTTAGCTTGCTGTTTCAATGCAGTTTCCTTTGTGAGAATTGCCAAAATTTGTGATGCAGAATTTTCATTTCCATGTATTGCTTCCCTAGGAGTAGCCTCCAAAACCCCAAATAATGACTCAATAAATTGATGCAATCTTCCTTGTAGTTGGCTGACATTTCAAGGGCTCAGAAGGCAAGCCCAGACAGAAGGTCATAAACCAGCGTGAGTTCCTTATGTAAACACTTTTAGTAGTCTTCAAATAGTATGATGCTTCACTTTAATGTGGGCCACACAGCCTACCTTGCTCAGAAGCTCTCTCGATGTATGCAAGCAGGGTCTATACAGGGGTTAGTTCAGCATAATTAGCACCATGAAGATGCACACCCTACCATGGAAATGTTAAAGGATGATTGAAAGTTATAATGAAATGACCTGTTCTGGGGATAGAGGCACAACAGACGTCAGAAGTAGTGCAGAACACCTCTCTAAAATAAAGATTTTGTCACTGAAAAGAAGTGTAGAGACTGGAGCTCCTGTCCATCAATAAGAACAAAAGGTACCACAGAAGCTGAGTATCTAAGCGGTTTCCCTATCTTTTCTGTCAAGCTTGTACTTGACAGAAAGCTGTACTACAAAGGTAAACAACACAAAGGGTGGAAATCCACTGCAAAGTATGTATTTTTCCTTAATTTATTTGCAAAAGAGATGAAAAGGACCCTTGCTATTCTAAATTCTTTAACTGGTTTCGAGATGTATTTAATTCGAGCAACAGAGTGTCATACACACTGTAAGCAAATAGCTCAGAAAGCTTAAAGTAGCATAAGGACAATTTTGAAAATTATTTTACTTTGCCAGGGTGCTCTGAGAGTAGTCTTGATCAGTGAATATTTTTTCTTTTAATACTAAAATTGGATTGAATGAGTGGATGTAAAAGAAAGCTGTTTCATTCTTTGAGTATGTTGAACAACATACAGTGAAGAGCTCTTATGTATATGCTATTTATCTGAATACTGGGAACGTTAAGAGCTTTTTATTTAAACTATTAAATGATTTAATAGTATTTTTCAATAATATATATTCATATATGCACACACTATAGGTGAGGAAAAAGTGTTGTTGAGCATTTTTTGTTTTATATGAACTCTGTTTTATTACCCAATACATTCATATTCCATGAACTGACAAAGCTGTTACTTAACTTTGTTCATACACTTCTGTCATCAGCCAGAAGTATGCCACGGAAGTTTGTGTGCAAAAAGCAACTTTCTGAGTGGTCACCATCCTGAAAGAATTTTTCATGAACATAAAATGTGTCAATGGGATTTCACCTTTAATAACCATTCTCGCATCTTATTCCTTACTGTTGTTTCAAACATAATTTGAAAAAAGATTACAATGATAATTTTAATGTGTTGTTGCATTTAAGGTGTTGTGTAATTGGTGGGGATGTTAAAATAGTTTGAAACAGCTATTAACATTTATAACAGTCATCTATGAAAAAAGAGGGTTGCAATTATTTCTCAAGCGTTTAAAGTATCAAGAAAAAATAACTTCATTTTAAAATGATATTTAATCCCAGAGATCGAGCTATAAAAAGCTTTTCAAGTTGCTGTTAGTTGTACAAGTCTGAAATGTCAAAAATGACTGTTTTTAGAGGTCCAAATATGGATGAAAGAAAACAGGCTTTTTCAGTAAAGATTTATTTCCACCCCCCAGTGGATGCCTCTTTGAAATGCAGACAGATGGACAGCACTATAATCTCGTAGAGAGGAGTAAATACCAAATTGGGCACGAATCAAGATTTGCGGCAGAGAACAACGGAGGAAGGTGACTAAACCACCCTCCCCAGCACTTTCTTTTTTCCCCAGTTCAGAACGAAGCACATAGAGAGATTTGTTGAGGAAACCTCGTGTTGCTTCTGGCTGCTTGCTGGGGAGATGAGAGGGCTTGGGTGTTATTGCTGTCCGTGCAGCGGGTTGCTTGAGCAGTGGTACCGTGCTAATAATTGTGTCTGTGCCAGGAAGGAAACGTCACACAAGGTGACTATAAAATTCCTAAACGAGAGCTGTGGTAGGTGTCTGTTTTATCTACTGAAAGCTTAGAAAATCAACATATGGAGAAATGCTGGGTATGCTTGTTATGAAATTAGAGGTTTTTCTGTTTGATCCAAGAAAAATAGGAATTAGGAACCCTAAAAGATTAATTTCACAATACCTTGTTGGCAATTCTAATCTAGGAATCTTTGACAAAGGTCTCCCTCACTTTCTGCCAGCACAAAGGATGATATGAAGTGCAGCTGAGGTAACTGGTAGAATAGGCAAGTTCCAGCTGTCATAACCCACCAGGCCTCTCAGACCAGATTTATACGGGGTATCGCTTACTGTGAAAGGAGGTGGTTCAATGCCTCATTTGGGGCAGGGCAGGGTTGTGCTGGCACTGGCACCACACTGACAAGCAGGGAGCAGTGGTGAAGGCTCACTGAAATGGCGTGGAGGGAAGGAGAAGGACTGGTCCTGTGGCTGTTTGAGTCACTGCTGGGTGCCCTTCTCACATCAGCTGGCCAGCCCATGTCCTGCAAGCATCACCTTGTGTTCTCCTCATGGCCTGTAGACAATGGATGGAAACCGCAGGCTTAAAAATTCATTTTGCTCTGCATCAGGAAAGGGGCATTAGCGTTTGTGTATCTTCTTATTAAGAAGAAGAATTTAAACTTCTGGGAGACTTGCTAAACATATGGCTAAGTTCTCCCCTGAAGCTATTCAAACTCATAATATGGCTGTTCTTGGAAAAATAGCTATTACTTGGGTATGTGCATATTGGTTTTTCAAGATGTATAATAAGGCAAAGCTCTCCACTTCACTGGAGAGTTAAAATGAATCCATAAAGTTGAGTCTTATAAATACTCTCTATTTTGACTGGCTAGATATTTCACCTCTTTCATGCAGGTTGTAAACAGGAGAGAACAGGAATTGCCAACAAATCAAATTACAGAACATTGCAAATGTCAGAGTTGTGGTGTTCATTATGCTCGTTCACAGAATATATGAGTCATTAAAATTCTGATATTGCTTCAGAAAGACAGAGTTAGTAATGAGAATTAAAAAAAGTCATTGCTTCCATTTCTCTTCCTGTCAATGATTGTTTTGAAAATTAAGGATAATGCCTAAATGATAACCTGTTTCTCATTCGGTCCTAGATTTTCAACCCTAAATGCCATGCCTACCCAAAGTGCAAGCACTCTTTGAAGTGGTGCAGTAATATATATATATATGTATATTATAATTATATATATTTACTTGTAATTCCAATATATATATATGTATATATTGGAATTACAAGTAAAAAGCTTTCAGATTTTGTTATGAATTATCTCATAATTCAAAATCTTTCAATTTGCTTTATTCGTGGATTAAGTGGTTCTTTTCAAGTAAAATATTTTAAAAAGATTTTCAGTGCTTTCCATGTAGAATAGTTTTTAGAATCATTTTTTGTTTGTCTATTCCTTAATAATTCAGGATTATCTAAGCATATGCTAGAGTTGTGCTTTGTTAAAAAGAGATGTATAACACAAACACATCCCTTTTTCAAGAATCACAAAGCCAGATGAAATTCCTCTGGACTTTTTTTTTTTTTTTTTTTTTTTTTCTTTAGAAATCATTGAGGACCAACAGCACATGTAATTAACAAAAGAATTTTTTGCTTTAATCACCAATATGTTAGAGCAATGCTCGTGTTTCTCACGTCAGTTACGAATGCAAGGCTGCTTTTCTGGTTGTCTTTGCACAGTCCTTTTGTAAGGCTCTTTTAAGTACTGCTTGAAACAGTGTGACTGCTGCTTTACCTGCTTCTCTTGAGGAGATGGTGCCAGTTCTTACCAAAATAGATGAAATTGCTGTTTCTGACCTCAGCTGTCTATGTCGCAAAGCTATTCCATACTTCACACATATTATGCAACTTTGCAATATCAACTCATCTCTGCAAGAAGTGAATCAGAATCAGCACATTTGTGCAGTGTTTGAGTCTACAAGCGTAGCTGGCAAAAGGCCTAAGCATTGGAAGCACTTTGAAGTGGTTTGTTCTTGGCCAGTTTCTTGGTCTGTCCCAGGTTTCTGAAATAACAGTGCAGCTCTCCACCTCCAGCTTTATATCTTCAATGGCAATTAGTTTCCATCCTTTTTGTAATCTTGTCTGTGGCTTAAACAGTCTAAAGTCCTGAAGTCATAGCTCTGGAAATCTTTGCGAAGTCTCCCTAAGGAAGAAATACCCCAACAATAGTGTTTTTATTTGTTTGGTTTTGGTGGTATTGTAGAGAATTCTGGAGTGTTTCTAGAGTGATCTAGTAATTTGCTAGGACTCACTGTATTATACAAACCATTGAGCTAAGTTTCTGATGTGCAAGAAAAATCCGTGAAACGGATGTGAAACGGTCAGCTTTTTCATCATACTGTATGTACCCCCTGTTGTATCAGGTTGTCCTATGTACGGTACACTTAATTTATTGTTTGAAAACATGCATTGCAATTCCCTTGAGATGGTATTATGTTAAAAATACAGGTGTAGATTGTTACAAGAACACTTAAACTAATAGAGTAAAATCACATAGCAGGTAATTTGAGGGCTTGGGGAGCCACTTACTTGCAGACATGAAAGGAATGGTAGCCACTCATCACAAGTCCTGCCTCTGTAGCGAACAATTACTGGCTAGTGGGAAAGTCACGAGTGCTATTATTCCCTACACCTCTCCAGACATAATCAGTGTTACAGGTAGTGAAGTGCAAACTAATTGGAGCTGCAACTTGGTCTGTGATTGACTTTAACTAAGCATGTAGAATAGAAATAAATTATATTAAAAAAAAAAAAAAAAGTAACATAAGAGGCTTTTCTTACTTAATGGGTTTCCAACCATTGTACCATTGTAATTGGATGGATCAGATATCCAACTCTAAGAATGATTTTTTTTTTTAATTTCAAAATTATGAGAAATGTTTTATATTCAAGTTTGTTTGTTTTGTGTTTTTGTTGTTGTTGTTTACATTGGCTAAAAATTTTAAATAGCCTTTTATTCAAGCAAATCAAAGCTTAAACAGTAGAGTTGATCTCTGGGCATTTTTTAAGTGAGAAAATAAAATGTGACTGCTTATACCCGATTGTATTTACAGATGGGATAAACATTGCTCTTAAAATGGGATATATTCCCTGGAGGCAATGACATGTTTATGTTTTCTGATCTGAAGTTTACTGACCTATCGTAAAGGTTACGTTTCAGTGATTTTTAGCAACTTTGTGAAAGGTGTTTTTTTTTTTTTTAACCTTAAGGTATATAGGGAAGGAAATGCTTACTATTCTATGTAAGAAAAAATAAAGATTTGTTTTAACCTAACAATATGCTTGTGTAGATGAGTGGGTGGGAAAAATGCAATTTTGTACACTGCATCCCTAAATATTATAGGATGCAGTTAGAAAAGTGTATATATATACATATATATATACACATATATATATATTTAATGTGAAGGATCAATTTAAATCTGACATAACTTCAAACCAGTTAAATTCAATCAATGTAAATCTTGCTGTTGACTGTCTCTTCATGCTTCATTTCTAGAATTTTCTCAGAATCAGTATGTTGTTTAACATGACCTTGAAGATCCGAGAACCTGAAAGAAAATAGGACTATTGAAGCAGTTTAGGGATAGCACCATAAACACATAATAATAATTTGGCTTTCTGGTCACTGGCAGTCGTGACTGCAAGGGCAGCTTCCACTATGGAGAATCAGGAATGGCTTTTTCAATTACATTTTCTCAAGGTCAGGGCTTTGGAAGAAGATTTTAGATGCTACCATAGATAAATGTAGCTTTGTATTTTAATGAAATGTGGAATCATGATTTATTTTCATGATTCCAACAGAAGGGAATTTGGATGCTAGTCATCAGAGCCCTACATTTCAAGAAAAAAAAAAAAAAAAAAAAAAAAAAGGTTGTTTTCCTTGGACCATAACTGTTTAGTTAATAGAGAAAAAACACCCTTTATCTGTGCATCTAGGATGTCTTGTGGCAAAATGCATGTAAATATATCACTTTAGAGAAGTTCAGTATTAGACTACATAAAATTCTGGAGAAGAGGGGAGAGGAAGGACAAACAAATAGGAGAGGTAACTGAATTAAGTTGCATATGTGAATTTTGCTGTACCTCATTTTATCTCATCTCTGTCTAAAAGTGTTTAGGTGAATAACTGCATAGCGGTTCGTAGGTCCCTCTGTTGACACCAGATGAAGCTCAGTAGATGGAACTGGATGCAAATGTCTGCACAGTAGATGTTGATCAGATGAATCTCATGACTTTTGCCCTTTTACCAATATTAGTTCCAACTCAGATTCAAGTCTGTGTGCATGTGTATAAGGCAGACAGGTAACGGATGGCATGTAACTAGAAGGTGAGGTAGGAGGCAGAGGGATGTTTTGCATCATTTTGTTTTCTTACTAATCTGCACTTTGTAATCTCAACGTGTAAGCACTTTCAATGAATTGTAAGCAGCAATCAAATTTATGAACTAATGCTGATTGACATGTCAGGCCTAAAGCTTTCTTGTCTGACTGTTTAAATATATATATATATATATATATATATATTTTGCATGTGTTTTCTTTGTTTGTTTGTTTTGATAAGCATATTACAAAAAATCTTTGAAAACTTGCTGGTAAATATATTTATTTCAGAAAGGTAATGTAAAATCTATCAGCAGTCTTACTTAGGAATTTTGGCATAATGTGATGGAAGCATTCCCAGTAGTATTTGAGTATTGAGTTGATTCTGGATATAAATAATCCTTCAGGTTAGTAGTTCAATTTGCTTTCCCTGGCAGAGAGTCACTTATTTCGTTATATATATTAATTACCCTAGAGTAGATGAGAAGGAAACATTAAAAGTTAAATGGTAAGATGGAAAACACTTTTTTTTTCCTATGCAAAATGTATCTATCCTCTATCTATAATATTTCAGTCTACTTTCTTTCTCATAATGGTGTTAATCCTTTGCTATTTATTGTATTTTTAACTCTTTAAATTATGTTCTAGACAGCTGGTTATTAAATTAAAGAAGGCTTCTGCTTCCTCATTACAATTAATTGTGCTGCAACACAGAGATGCTGACATCCAAGCCTTTCTAATTTTCAAAAGTATGTTCAGGCCGTCTGGGGTAATGTACATCACATCCTTGACTGCAATCTTCCATGTAAAAATATCCCATTTCACACTTTGTTCCAGAGGGGAGACAGACAGTAAGCCTTTTGATTATTATCCCTTTGTTATCAGAGATTACCTGGGTTAATAATGTCTGCTGTCTTCTCTGAGTCTCTCTGTTATAGTTTATAGCTTTGATTCCAGATTGTGAAATGAGTTTTGTGATTTTTTTTGTTGTTGTTTTGCCTTGTTACCTTCAAACAAAAAAGGAAATGCCTTAGATTACAGAAATGTTTCATTTTTTCTTTTCTTTTTTTTCTTGTCTGTAGAATTTCAAATGGGGACTTACAGCTTATAAACTTATAAAAGTCTTATAAAATGCTTTTGAAATGGTATGTCTTCTTGCACAGATCAAATTAGGGGTTTATACCGCTTTTCAAAAGACAAGTGGTCAGCTGAATCAAGGAGAAGGAAATAGGTGCAGCTGTAGCTTTATTTCCCTCACGGTGATTTCTTTATATAAACTCGTGTAATACATGTAGAAGGACACTAAAATAGGCTTCTTCATATATTAGCAGGAAATTGATATTCTTGCCACTGCAATGTTGAATTTTTATTCTTCCGCTCCTATTTTTTGTAAGGATTATACAAAATATGTATTGCAGATAAGCTAGGTGTTGAATATCATGAAGTTATTTCTTTTCTCAAAAGACAAGTTTGGGTACAGTAGTGGACACACAATGAACACATAACTTCCTCTTTTGTAGAGGCAGCCCTTGTAATGTTGCTACAGTCAGTGCTAGCATGAATTAGCAGTCAGAAGAGTGTAAATTGTGCCAGTTCAAGAGCTCATGGTAACTGATCTGTTTCTTATTTGCTGCAAGTTTGAGATACCATGCCTTAGGTGAGTTGTCCTTATTCTCTGTTTCTTTGTTTCAGTTTTGAAAATGATTTTTGAGTTCATAATTTCTCTTAACAATGCTCTAATGGGAAGTTGTCTGATTACAGGTTTTCATATGAGGTTGAAATCTGAATAAATCTCACCGACATTTAGTTTTGTTGTTGTTGTTGTTGTTTCAAAAAGAAGTTTGCCTATCTTTGTGCACGTGGATTTTTAATAGATTCAGTGAAGTTTCTCCATATCTATGACAGACAAATAGGATTAGTGTGAATTTTAAGGCTTAGCTCAATGAAAGTGGCTACCATGTTGACAAACTCAGTTGTTCACTCTGAGGTATTTGTTTCTGTTTCCTTCTGATCAAGGAAAAAGGAAAATTCTTTCAGAGTTACAACTGAAAAATACTTGTTTTACTAAATCAACACAGTATTAAAAAATTAGATATTTACTGGAGTACCAGAAAATATCATTTTGGACTGAAGGTAGTTGTCAGAAATGACTTCTAGGGTTATAAAGCAGCAATTGTCTTTTAACAGGAAAAAAAAAATAGTAGTGTGTCTGCTCCTCAGTTCATATGCAGAGGAGACATCTCTGAATACGTAGCAAGAGCAAAAGATTAAACAAGACTAAAGTAATTCTTGGATAGCCTCAACTGACCAAATCCTGGAAGAATCCCATAACTTGCCAAAGTAGAAGAAAGATTTAATCCACAAGGAGAAATAAATGTCTTAGCCCTTGCTGTCAATCATTATTTTTCATCCTGGAAATTGAGTGCATGTGTTCTTTCAAAAATATTTTATTGGTTTAGCTTGTTTTTGATCTAATAAGTATATTATTTTCATCCATAAAATGCCAGTTTTCAGTTTTACACCTTCATTTTGTTTCAGCCAGTTTTATCACTATGTACTTTTTCCACGAATGTTTGAGTGCAAGATTCAAAGCATGAGATTTTTGTTTGGGTCCTTACATAGTGAATCTTGAGAGTATTCTGCCTTTTCTTCATTTCAGTTACTGCCCTATTGAATTGAACCTTTGAAAACTGATTAACGTCTTCATGCTATTTATTACTTGAAGCTTCTTGTGTTTTTACAATACAAGTGAATGTGTGAATGTTTCAATGCTTTATTTTGGGTTCTTGTTACACAGTTGTAAAAAAAAAAAAAAAAAAAAAAAAAAAAAAACACTTAAAAAAATCCTGTTACTGTATTTTGTAATAGAAGCGGGTAGGAGCAGCCACATGGAAATACATTTAACTGTCATTGTACAGCAACACTTAATGAAACGCAAGCAGTTTTGCTGGGCTTATACTCATTTAACATCTATTTTATTTTCTGCTGAAGAAAAGACCTGTATTCAGAACTGCCATGTTAATTTAGAGCTGGAGATGCAAAAACACAGATTACTTGTAGCTAGTGCAAGACTTGCGTGACAGGTGACTTTATTTTTAGAATAGGCTAGCAAAACCCAGTCCTGGGTTGCTTCTTGGAAGAATGCTATGCTCGAAGCAGCTGCTGTGTAGGTTACATTCCTACATTATAAATATTGTAACTGGAACTAAAATCTAACAAGTATAATATTAAAAATCCCTGTATGTGCAGCTAACTCACTATTCCAAGCAAAGAATACTTTTAATTTTCATACACAGATGTGGTTTCATGCTTTGTACCCACCCAGGCTGAAGAGAGTAAGTAGTATCTGTCTTACATCAGCAATTCTTAGTGTACGGTATGATGTGAACCCCTCACAGGACTGAACTCTTAATAGAGCACTTCAATCTTTAACTGTCATAGTAAATCTTTACTATGGCTGTGAGGTTTGTCAGTAGTACTTCTCATATATCTGCTGTTTGCAGATACTTGTTTCCAGTACAACTTATCTCAGCTTTTCTGAAATAAGCAACTTTTGCTGGTCCATAGCTTCTCATGTTTTCAAGGTACACCATATTTTTTAGCCACTTACTTTCTCCTATTATTATTTGGTAACACCTGGATCATGACAAGTAATTTCAAAAAGTATCTGAAGAGGTAGTGGGTTATGGACCTTGACAAACCATTAAGCATATTAAGTAGATTTAATGAGAATTATAATTTTAGACCAAAAGTCTTGTGAAATAAAGTAATCTCTACTGCATGATAATGCTACAGAAATGTATTTTCAAGAGCTGATTGGAAAATAGAAATTTCTATTGGAATCAGAATAAAGTTTTCATTGATAGGGAGTGCCTAAAGTTTATATAAAAATGTAGAAGATACTAAAACTGTGTTTTATTTAAATTTCAAGATGGGATTGAATAAGCAAGCAGTGCTGTTATTTGTATTTTTATTAGGTACATGTATAGTGTATAGAGAATGAGGAGGACAAAAATTGGTGGGCTTGTTGATAGGGGTTTTGATGTGCATTTTGGAACACTCAGGAGGATGCTACTTGAATTCCCCTCTGATGTTTTCTAGAGGCAGTATTTAGCTACATGGTCATTACTTTTCCTTGTAAAAACAAAGAACAGTATAAAAAGAATTATTTTTTCCCAAGCACCTTGAGGTTGGTCTGACCACCTCAAGTGCTCAGTGCTGTAGAGAGAAGTAGGTGGTACTGAGAAGCACATGGCCAGCCTGTGCTCCTTGCAGGGGCTTTTTCTCCCTGCTAATTCCAGCCTGGCCAGTCCTACACCACGTCCTGGTGTAGGTCACAGCTACTGAGGTCAGATGGGCAAAAACACTTCAGAAGCACTGTCTGGACACAATCTGAAGCACTAAAGTGGGAGCGAGCACTCCTTGCATCCTTCAGCCCTTGACCCAGGTCTCCAAATTATGTACGAGTGTGCAGGAGGTCCAACGGCAGGAGGGACTTGTTGAGCCACCAGTTCATGTTGGTGGTGGTACCCATAAAATTCAAAGGCCTGATGTGACCTCTTGTAACCTACTAGACTGGGGTTCAGTTCTTCAAAGCAGTTTTGAAAACTCATTTATATGTAGTGGAACAATGTTCTCATTAAGTTGCAAACAGCTAGGTTAGGGAAATTAACACCAAAGGCCTACAAGTTATGCTTGTCTGTCAAGCCTTTGGACAGTACACTGCCACTCTCTTGTTTGCATCCATCCCCAAAACCAGCTGCCTACTGTCACTTGTATTTTTATGATGGACATCTGCACAGGGAGTAAATTAACGGAACACAACTTCACATCACGTTGTGGACAATTTTTTTTTTTTTTTTTCTGGCAAGGTAAGTGAGATGACTGTTATGTTGTAAAAACCACAGATATGCTGAGATCCCCTGAAAGCTTGCTTCTACTGATGAGCAAAAACCAAAAGCCAGAGCATAGGGCCTGTCAGGATCACACACAGGACTGCCTCTGTAGGGGACAAAAACCTGGATGCTGTGAGCTTAAATCTTTTTAACATTGTAATTTGTGTGTCAGGTGGTGTTTAGCTATGAGGTTAACAGGCCAGGAGGAATCAGAGTTTTGTGAAAAGGGCAGTTTTTGGCCCCATTACGATTTACTTTCTGGCTCCTTAGTAGTGCCATGGTTAACCCTTGGAGATCACTGCCCTGTGGTCCGCCAAGCTGCGCTCCTCCCAGCAGGGCAGGCTGGCCCATGAGAGCAGCTTTGGTGTCGGTGGTACCTAGGGTGGCACGGAACCCAGCATGTCTGTAGCTGCTGTGCAGGAAGGGAGCAGCTCTGGTGCCTGCAGACCTGCCTTTGTGTGTGCTGCAAATAATGGTGTCAGAAAACTTCATTTCTGTTAGCTGTCGATCACTGTAGTTTTAATTTAGGATATTTGAAATGTGATGCTGGGGAGCCAGTACAAGTTGTATGCACTTGTCCAAAGTTCATTGCTTTTCGTAGGTTGTCATAGGTTTTCTCATAATGCTTTTTGTGCAATCAAAATGCAATTTACATAAACTTAATTCAATTTTCCATCTTGCTCTGTTACTAGATTGTATCAAAATTGAAGCAATATCTTATATTTTCTAACTGCTAAATGGCATGAATTTAAGGTGGAATCCCTTACCGGATGTATTGACCAATCCTGCCTACTCCAGATCTAGGAAAATGAATTTCCTGTACTTCACAGAAAATTTTTAAAATATGCATTATCCAATAATCAACACCGCTTGCATGGAATAAGGGCTACACAAGATTCTTAAAGTATACCTATTTTGTTAAAAATCTATTTTGATTGTTTTTTTCCAGTTGTAAGAAAATCTCCCTGTGCCTTTCTGTGATGTGACATAAATGCATGCAGCTCCACAGCTGATAATACTATCAGCCTGTATGAGAAATCACTCAGTCTCCATAAGGAGTAAGCAGAAATAGTCCCATTGCTTTCCTTAAGTGGAGGTGAGGTGCCGGAGCTCAGCTGAGTGTGGAGTTGGAGAGTGGATGTTTGAAAAGTCGTACCCCAGCGACTTGGAGGTCACTATATTACTCTTAGATCACTGGGAGTTCACAGACATGATGTATATGATGTTATGCATTATATAAAATGTCTGCCATGGATTTCTTTGATTTTATGCTTTTGGAATTCTGAGTAACTGTTGAAACATTACATGCTGTTTTGAAAGGTTTATAAGTTTACTTACAGCCTTACAAATAATTATTGTGCGATTCTCTGTTAGAGACATTTTCATCAAAATCTGTCCATTCATTAAGTGACAATGTATAAATTTAAAGGCCTGCAGGCTCTCCTTATCCTCTTCCTTGTTCTCCTTTGTCTTTGTGTAAATCCTAGCTTCACTATTTAGCATTTAGCATCTTAGACGATATCTGATTGGGTTTTATTAATTTTTGATTTCTTTTTTGTATTATTCTAGTGTCCTTAACTTGGTGCCATAGTGCTATGTGGTTTTCAAAAGAAACTCCTCCTTATATTGGTTCTATCTGCCAAGAAAAACCCGTCTGAATGAAAAATACTTTAAATGCCATAGTTAGTTAGTCTGTTAGGCTGCATAAATTGGCTTTCACTTAAGTGACAATAAATGTTTCATTTGAATTTAGGTGCTCTGATGAGTCACCATTTATGTAGGCATTATGAAGGCACTGTTGATGCCTCACTATGACAGGCTCAATATAGCTGTAATTATGCTAAAACTATTCAATAAGTAAAATCATTGTATTAATCTGTATGTTTTCTTTCCAGATTCCCACAGAAGTGTTTAACTCTGTTCTTTCTTATGTTCATCTTACTCTTATACCACATGTTTGCAGGGAGAGGGAAGTGCAAGTATCAGATGTAGTCATTCAGAACTCCTGATTCATACTCAGCAGCTGCTCCTTGCCTTCACACTTTCCTTTTTCATACCAGAATGTTAGTAATGCAGGTGGAGCAACCATTGCATCTCCATCAGTCTCGTACCTGTACCTATCTATCAATGAGAGCAGATAAGTTGCTATGTATACTGCATTTTTTTTAAGTCATGCATAAACTAATCCAATAATTCATTATTTAAAAAAAAAAAAATGAAAAATCATTGTCCCCATATTGTTTACCAGGTATATATTTTTTCTTTAGATCCTATGGCTTGCTTACTTGATAATGAATTAGCATTCATTAGAAGCACTAGAACTAGTCTAAAGTTGTGACAGAGGAGGTTTAGATTGGACATCAGGAAGAATTGCTTGATGAAGAGGGTGCTTCAGCATTGGAACAGATTGCCCAGGGAAGTGTTGGTGCCCCTGTCCCTGGAGGTATTTAAGGGACACGTGGACATGGCACAAAAGAGTATGGTTTAGTGATGGGACTCAGTCGGTCAGGTTGATGGTTGGACTTGGTGATCTTGAAGGTCTTCCAACCTCGAGGATTCTAGGATTCTGTTCTGTGATTTACTGACATAAATGCATATATTTACCTTTATGCTACCGTACTTGCTGCAAGGAATGAAAAGACTTTTTTTTTCTTACAGAAAAAAGTCTTTACTTTTATAATTCAAGTAACAAAATTGCTTCCAATAAAATGTTAAACTATATTGCTATCTTTTGAGAAGCAAAAACCATCACAGATTGTGAGAACTGAAAGAAAATGCCTCTCTGTCACCTGAGATGCTTGACAATTATCTAGCCAAAGAGATAAACCTTGAAACTTTTTCTACTGGCGAAAGGCCTTTAACATTTAAAAACTGTTATAAATGCTTCCTGTGTGGTGGCAAATTCCTAGCATTACAAGCATAAACTATATGAACAAAAACATGGAGACTTGTGCAGAGATGTCTTAGAATGGTCTCTCTCTGTCCCCTAATACATATGTAGGTTTACACAATGAACTACAAATGTTGTTGATCAAACTTGCATCATGGCTAAGATTAACCATGATTTTTAATATGGTCCTCCGAGATCTGGTATATCAATAAATCCTATAATTAATTCTCGTATATATGCGCCTCTTGTTAGAATTTACAACATACTTTAGCCCAAGTTTTCTGTTGTAAACTTTCCACATAGATTGAAATAATGTTACTTCATTTTAACATAGATACTTTACATTTCTATTTTCATCTTTGGTATTTAAGTGTGATTATACATTTTCATTGATTATTGTATTTCCTATTTTTATTTTTACAGTTCTTTGATTACGGATTGACTTACGTTGTCCTAAAATTTACAATGTCTATTGTGTATAAGTCTCAAGTTAGGAAGAAGTCTTCCACTGCTTTTCCTAAACACAAATTTGATTTAATTTATGCATAATTACCTTTTACATATGTACTTATATATATTACATAATTTAATAAGTTATGTTGCAAAATATATCTTTAAAATTATTAAAATTGAAACAAAATATGTAGAATGTGTTAAAGTTGCACATCTGACCAATATTCATGGTTGGTTCTGTGCTGTGGATACACTGAAAGCACCTATGTCTTTATTAAATAAGACATAGCTGGATTTTTGTAAAAAATAAAATTGCTAATAATTGATTTGATTTGGAATACAGAACTTCAAGATTAAATTAGTTCAAGTAGCAATAAGGCTGTAGTTAAAAGCACTGGCAAGCCCTAACATTGTAGTTGGTTAATGTCTTTATACAGTTTTGTTCAGAGTAAATAAACTGGATGAGATCCTGGCTGCCCTGAAATCAATGTTAGTTCCATTCATTTCATTAGTGCTTTATTGACTTAAGTGGATTTATTCATCTGTTCAAGGTAGACATACATTTATCTTCTTTGCTGAATAAACACTAATTCTGAACGTTTTTCTTTTCTGAACCTTAGTTCATAGAGAGCCTCTTCATTTATCTGTATGAAAAAGTTCAAATATGAAGATCTTAATCTGTGAATGTTAGCTTATAAAGATTATTTTAGTCTTTCCACATTTCAGGCATCATTGAAGTCTACAGGAGCTGGAGGTGTTTAGTGCTTTTCAGAAGTTTTCAATATGAAATCTAATTCTAAAAGGGCTGAATAAATTAGCTATTTTTCTTCCTTACAATATGGCTTTCGGGCACTGAATGAGCTAAGTGATGTGCGCATGTGCACTGAACATGGTTTAGTCCTAAAATAGAAACTGCTAACCCACTATCATATTTTTCTAATTTGAGAACATAGTTTGTGAATTACTGAAGAACTCTTGAGCACGGCTTGAGAGAGTCCACCACTGATGCTACTTTCAAAGAGTTAAATATATGGTACCATAAAATGAGAAAGTAATTCTTTCTTGTGCTTTACCCCATCTTTAACATTAAAAGCTTGCCATTACATTAGTGCTTTCACTGTGTATGTCTGGTGTTTGTCCCAGTTACCTTCATTGGCACTGGCACAGTGTAGCTATATGTCCATAGCACAATCTTAAACAAAAATATGATACAATTCAATCCACACCTGCCCCCCACTCCTTTTTTTTTTTTTTTTTTTTTTTTTTACTCATTTATGGACGATTCTTTCAAGCTGTCCTTAAATTTATTCAGAGTAATAAGGAACATTTCTCTTGCATATGGTCTAAGGGCAAAATGATGTTTTTAGATCTGTGTCAATTACTTTATTTGTAACCAGTCTGCGCTTCCCTCCAGCCAGCAGCTAAGGAGCTGTTATTTGATAATCAGTATGAACTTTGTCAAATAACATGCAGAAGTTAGGGCTACATCTTGGCTTGAACTATGTAAGCAGGCATAAAACTTCTTCTCCCTCACACTGCAGCTTCACTGTGCAGCTTGCCCTGTGCTGTTGGGAAACAGCTACGGGGCTTCCTTATATCAGACTGCAGTTCCACGCAGCTCTTTGTTTTGAGAGGATGCTTAGAGTATCCTATATGCTAGCCAAAATGTTTCAGTAGCGCTCACTGGAACAGGCTCCCCACACTGGAACAGGTTCCCCAGGGACGTGTTCACAGAACCAAACCTGTCAGAGTTTAAGAAGCATTTGGACTGTGCTCATATGGTCTGAATTTTTATGTAGACCTTTGTGGAGCCAGGAGCTGGACTCGATGATCCTTGTGGATCCCTTCCAACACAGGATATTCTATGATTCTAGGTGCCAGTTTTGTTTCACTGGTGTAGTTAGAGTAAACTTTTATCTGGTTTGCTGACTTCAGAAATTGAAAATTAATGTTTCTAGGCCTAGGATCTCAAGCAAGCTTTTATAATAACCCCAGATTTCTAAGAAGTATTGGTTATATAAATTCTACGTTAAAAAAAAAAAAAAAAAAAAAAAAAAAAACTCTGCATCTTATTATTTTTTACAATAGGATTTCAATAGGGCAAAAACTAGTGGCATTTTTTTTTCAGCTGGACTCGGATTTTAGCATGTATTTAAAATATATTCAGAAAGTTTTGGCATAGAAGTAACTTAGGTAGAACTGGAGCTGATGTGGAGTGCACTGCATATGCTCTTCCTATGTAGCTAAAGGGAATATGTTTATTTCATAACTTCATGTTTGTTTGGAATATTCCTTTGGGACTATGTGTTCTCTGAGTTAACTGCCTGAGTTAACTGCTGTAGTTCAGGTTTCCAAATAACATTTAATTCCCATATTGGGCTAAACAAAAGGAAGTAAAAATACTTCCTTTATCGTTTGAGGTGCAAATTGTAGCATGGTAATCCATTTGTTCAGGCTTTTGGAACACAAATAGCAAGAGTGATTTTGCTGTATCCAATTAAGGCATACACAGTGCGATTAGAGATATCACAACAAATGGTGAGAAATTAGAGGGTATGTTTCCTGTTGGGTTCCTTTTACTTTTTAGCCTTTAGTATTTAAAGCAGTATGTATCTTGAAGACTCATTTAGCTATTTGAGGAAAAAAAAAAAATATATATATATATTTTGAAAACAAAAAACAAAAAACACCTGGAATTTGAGATACTTGCATTCTGAGCATCTCCTATTGAGAAAATATTAAGATTTAACCATGCTGCTAGCATGTAAAGCTATCTTGCCTCTATTTCCCTGAGTATCCACATATGAGGAAGATTAATTTATATTGCTTTAATGTGAAAGATAAAATGAAGCTGCATCACACATGCAGATCACACGTGAAATACAATATGCAGCTGGGAGATATGTAGAATTGTTCATATTACATTGATACAGAAAATTTGAAAGTATTTCCCGTGTTATTTTTCTAATGTATACGGATAGAACTTTCTTCCTTGGTGGAGTAATAAATTCTGAAGGGAGTGATGTGTATATACAAATCAAAATTACAGAGAGGGTATACTGAGCTGTTCTAAACATGTCTAGCAAACACAAGGTTAGCTATTGACTGATGGCTGGCCATATGTTTGAACAGCTCTGGAAGTGAGATCACCGCAAGGCGATCAGGGAGGATTTAAGTAGATGATTTCCACAGTTTTGTTTGAGGAGACAGAGCTAACCGAGAAATCTGCCCATGCCTTCAAACAGCGGAGTTGGCTCTGAGGACTGGAACTTGACTGGACACTGCAGTGTGGGCTTTTGCAGTCTGTCTGCAATTATAGTGTGTAGGTGATCAAAAGAGGGGGATGATTAAATCACTGTAGTGATTTCAGATTGTACACATTGTACTGAATCAAAGGTTAGTTTTGTGCCATCAAATAAAAGATCTTATATAAGCTTCTTTAGTTAGCTTCATGTTCAATAAGGATTGACTACAAATCCTCAGACATGTCCAGCCTCTATGTCAGAGTCAGGGTAATCAAGATTTGCAAGCTTTTGGAAAAAATAAATCCCTTGTATTTATACAGACAGATAGGAATCTCTAAGTGTATAGCTAGCAATTTCTTTGTCTCCTGACTAATCTAAATTGCTACTTCAGCATTGTCTGAATAATGGTGAAATGTCTGTGAGTTGTGCAAGGATTTGTTAGTGCTGAGATGTGAACATACATGGAAGGATGTATTCGGTTCAGCTACCTGTAAGCAATTAATAATTAGGAAAAATATATATATTTTTTAAAAAAAGTTTTCATGTAGTATAGGAAGTACTGAAGGTAAAAAGCCTCATACTGAAATCAGTCATGAATACAATTTTATTTTGAAAGTAATGGTTGAAATCCTTAAAGAATTGTGATACTGCATGATTGTTAGTCCGTTTTTCAATTTTAAAAATGTAAGAAAAAAAAAAAAAAGTAATGGCAGAGCTACTTATGCTATGTTCTGGAGGAGGTGGCGACTACTACTCTTCATGAAGACTTTTTCTCATTTAGAGCAGCATACATTGTGATGCTGAGTTGGGTCTCTTTCTGCACACCTAAGCAAGTAGGAATGTTTTCATGATGTTAAGTATTAATAGTGAGACAAGCAGTATAATTAGATGGGATTTTTTTTTTAAAGCTACATAAGCTTGAGGTGTTCAAACCAAAAGCAATTATGTGTGCACTGCGTAATCCATTTGAAAAATTCCCTGTGATTTTAAAGCTTTTATTATATTCTGCAATTCACTTTAAACTGTAACTGCTAGCTTTTGGGAGGAAGTTTTGTGCTACATAAAAAAAAAAAAAGTGCAAATCATAGAGCAATTATAAGTGAATATTCTTTTTCAGATCATGTATGTTAGAAGATTTCTGCTTAGTAATTGCTTTGAGTGCTGATAAGCCCACTATTTTCAGTTAAATTGTCTGTATCAGCTGGATGCATTATTATTTTTTTTTTTTTCCCAAAATGTTCTGGCTATTATCTATGACCTGGTTGCATTCAATAAGTGTCTGTTTTGACATTGATCCAAAGTACTACTGGTGAAAAAAAAAAAGTGAATTCAGAAGACATTTAATGGGACACAATTTTCATATACTTGCAAACAAACAAAACATTTTTTTTCAATCACTTCTAAATGAACATGATGTTTCAACAGACATTGTTAGGGCATATATACTTTATTGAGCACATAAAAGCCTCCTTAATATGATAGTACCTGCTAATTAATTCTGCCCATTATCACTGTTTTTCTCCTCTGTAAAAATAGGTATGTCTACAAAGTCTTATTCATCAAAAATAACATGGGAGATTAGAGATGGGAGTCCAAATTTGTTGTGATGATAAGGACTGACAAATTCTTCTAAGAAAAGGCAGAAGAGAGGCTGGCTTGCTGATCATAGGAGAATTGAATTTAATGTAGATCTAGTTGTTAGGCAACACTTCAGCAGTGCTTAACTTCAGCAGTTAAGCACTCTATATCAGATAAGAATTAATCCTAAGAAAACATTACTGATATTAAAATCCTAAAATATTATTTAGTGTTGCAAATATGACTTAGAGATTCCTGACAGCTAGCAAGATTGAAGGAGAAGTAATTTAAAGTTGTTTTTGTTTGTGTTATTAAACTTTAATATGAAAACACAAAGGAGCATTTTTTTAAAAAATAGAAATGTATTGGTGTAAAGTGGGGAGGGAGTGGTGACCTCTTGAAGCATGATATTTATAGAGAGACCAGTTGTTAAAAATGACATAGAAAACGGAAAATTTTGATTTGAAATAGTACGGATTCCATTCATCACCTTTATGTATAATGGAATACCTACTTTTATCTAAGTAAAGCGATATAAAAAAATAAAATTCAGATTATTATTCATTCTATGCGCTGTAAATGGAGAAAATGTTGTTTTCATGCTCAATTATTATACCATTTGTAGTCTTCCGAACAATGGAAAACATGCATTTAAAATTAGTTAGCCTGCTTGTTAAGTGTCTGACCCTCTGTTTCAGTGTGCTGATATCTAGCATTTTATTTAAAGAAAAAAAAAATGAAATCCCTGTCTCCATTTAGATATGGTTAACTGATAACTTTATTTTGAGGCCTTCTATTATCAATGCCCCTAATTCTGTGGATTTATGAGTAAATATCGTTGTTACAGAAGAGAATGTAAATGTAAATTCACAGGGTTTATTGATTTTTTTTCAGAGTTTCTCTTCTGTCCATAACAGATACCCTCACATTGTTTCAGGAGAGTGGTATGTTCAATTAAAAATACATCTCTGTTTTATATCCCTGAGACATTCAATCCTGGGCGGCATATGGCATTGCCTACTGCTACACCTTGCTAAGAGGAAGCATTTCCCACTGTGTGGCAGGGTGCAGCATGCTTGTTCTGCTAGCTTCCTGGCTTTGAAATCCCCCATATTCCTAATATTGTACTGCATCTTTTATGGACAGTTCTAAAACATTTGAAAGTAGATGACAAAGGAATAGCTTTATAAGTGGTATGTGAGGAGTGAGATCCAAAGGAGAGAAAAAAGCTGAGAGAGGCACCTAACAGCGTAGCAGACCTAAGCTCACAAAAAAGGCTTTGTGTTCAAGTTAGGTGTCCTGTGGACATCTTTAGACCATTATTAGCAGAAGACAATTACCAAGTAAAGGCAAGAGACCATAAAGGATTCAGACATGAAGGTTATATCAAAGCTGTTTCCATAATACACCTGCAGTTAAAAAAGATTTTTTTTAAAAAAAAATATTTTTGTTTGTTTGGAACAGTGAAACAAACCTATCTAGTGATAACTCGAATAATATTTGAGATAATTTTCAACAGAAAGGAGAATGAAGCCTGATCCATTTTACCTTTTTCTTCTAATTTCTCTTCAATTTATAAATAATATAACTTTTATTTGGTATGTTGCATCTTTTTGAGTGAGAGTTTCAGCATGAGATGAGGAAAGGAACCCTGAACAGACAGTCAAAGCTTTAGCCATACACAGAGGTGTAGTCCGGGCACGCACATTAAAGAGAACTGAGCTAATGGTTGCAAGTTCCAAAATAGTTGCTTTAATTTTGCAGTGTCATTACAACTGCAGAAAATAAGTAATTTCACTGAAGTGAAAAAAATCAATGGTGCTATTGATGTGCTCCAGCTGAGGTGTACGTGGCATTTTAAAGATGAAGTGTGGAGCTGAAGTTGTCCATTTCATAATAAAATGTACCGATTTTGCCTAGTTAAAACCTATTAGCTGGCTGAACTCTTGCATGCTGGTTATGTTTCAAGAAATTATTTTTGAATGTCAAGCACTTGCTTTAGAAGGCAATTTTCTCTTATCAGTTTCTCAAGGTTAGCGAGGTCATCCTACAGTTCTTAGGAGGGCTTTGCCCACTCTCATGCAGTGTAGAGATATCACCAGCTTTTGATACTGTTTTCTATTTATTTTATTTTATTTTTTTAACAATAATATTCTTGAGTATTTTTATGTGGCTCTTTGTTTTTGGATTTACTTTTTTTAGTCAATTGGTATAAAACTGTTTTGTATGACATGGTTGCCAACTAATGAGGTAATGCTGAAGACTGCTACATCATTTCTATGTGTTCTACTGACCTAGAAGACAACAAACGTTGAATACCAGGGTTTTTAAATATCCCTAACAGTGATGTGACGCTGGAGTAGGAACTACTTTATGTTGTTTTTCTTCAAAGTATAAACTGTCTCCTTTCATTTTCAAGAGAAATTGAGAAGAATGTTAAGCAAGAGACTGGATTAGGTCATTTTAAGGGCTCATTTTATTATTTAAATGTAAAACAAAGCTAAATCAAGATGCAGATATTAAGAAACATTTACTTTTAGTCCTCTTTCCCTATGCTCTGGGGTTTATGTTGGGATCTGGCATACACTCAAATAAAGCTGAATTTCTTGCTGGCTTGTGCAGCTGACTAATTAGTCCCCTCTGGGAGGCACCTGATTAGCTCTCTTTAAAGAGCTGCTACCTGGTCCTTCCCAAGCACATGGTGAAACACAGCAAGACAGCTTCAGAATAGCTTAATTCGTTTCTGGGCAAGGTATAGAGTGAGAATGGAGACTCTGTTTCTCCCGTCCCAAGTTGCCTCTCTCCATGGCAGATAATAATAGTCTAGATGTACCTGAATTCCCTGTATTTTGAATTTGCTTGTTAAAGGATTGCTATTGTGATAGCTCAGAATCAAGACATACCATTCATCTTCAGGTTAAACTTTAGCTGTTAATGTGCTTTATGGAGCTCTTCTGACTTGTTCTGCAGAAGGCAGGCTAACAGTGATATCCTCATGACCCTGTTAATATGTTTCATGCTTATTAAAAAAATTTGCATATTGTAGTGTGCAAAATCTATACATGGTAAATTTTATAAGCCAAAGCTGATGCAATGTGTGCAATTCAGAAGTAATTGATTAGATCTAAATCTTAATCTCTGAAAACTTTCAAGTCATTTACAGGAGTTTTTTCATCTGTTAATTATCTTTCATTCCTAAAAGCATCTAACCGTGTGGTGTTTTCACAGGAAACACACAGTGCTGTTTTTTTGTTTTTTGTTTGTGATGGTTTGTTTTTCAATACCAAAGTGAGTAATGTGATGCACAAATCAATCCTTTTGCATTGAATTGTCATGAAGATAAGTACAGGTAGATCCTACCTGTAACAGTGAATGTTAAATATAGGGGGCTATCATTTCAAACTTACGGACCTTTAAACCAGGACAAGTATGGCTTTTCAGAGGCACTGAAGAAAGTATTTAAATGTTTATGCCTAGAATCAGCCATGTAAAGATTAGTATTATCATGTAAATGACAACAGTGATTGCTTTTCGTTGTTGATATGAACTAGGTAAGAAATGGCATTCTCGTTTTAGGAGAATTTTCAGTATTTTAGATAATTTTATTCTCTTGAAGAGTCAACCCTGAAAATGTTGATCCCTGAAAATTTTAAAGAAAAATTAGCAATCTCAAAAATATGTGTGTGATATGTGCGATGGTTAGTGTGTTTGTGTAAATATTTCATATTTCTCATTTAAATTTCAAATTTGCCTTTTTTTTTTTCTTAAAATGAAGAGGCTTTGACGCTTGATTTAACTTAAGAATTCATGTGAATTCTTTACTTACTGCAACTTTACTTTCAAAATGCAGAAGCAGGCTGTTTACCAAATCAACCTTATGCTGTAAAAGGAGTTCATTTAATCAAACCGATTCTTGCTAGTGAAAAATGTTTGTCAAGGCACATCCAAAGAAAAAATATCATACCTCTAGCAAAATCAGGCTCTGTAGGCTGAGGAAGAAAACATCTAAACCAGTGGGAAGTATTTTATTTTTGCAATCTGAGTAGTTAAACTATTGATGAAAAGCTTCAGTATATAATTGTGATGTTTGGAATTACCCTATCCTTACTTTGCGAGTAAGAAAATACACATAAAGAGAGGATAAAATAATCTTTGTCAAGTAAGATGTACATGATAAATAGGAGAAAAATCTCTCCCCTTACTATTGCAGTTGTGTCCACTTGGGAGTTAGCAAGTACTCGGCAGAGCTACAGATGTTACATCTTCGTGTTCAGAACCCTCTTGTGAGTTCTCTCCTGTTGGCTTGGGCATAGCCTTATTTTTGTTTTAAACTGCAAATGTTTCTGTGACTGAAACAAAAGAAGTATTTGAAGAAAAGGGTGCACAAGATTTTTGCTTTTGTTTTTTAAATGTGCCAAAACCACAAGGAGTCTCTAAAATCCAAATGACGGCCAGCAGCAAGAACTGACAGACGTTTCATAGTTGTGGCACTTGCAGCTCTGTAGACTTGGAGGCACCCTGCAGTGTCTCAGTTCAGGAACTGCTGCTGTGAGTTTCATTTAAGACTGTCAGCTACTTCTAGGCAAGTTTTCATTATTGGATTCCAGATCTGCTGGAACAACTTCATTTGTCCAGTTCTTGTTCCACTGCAATTAAAGTTTCTTAAACAGTTGGGCTTCACTGGGGAGCATAGGTCCCTCCACACAGGCATTATTGCCCCCTGCCACAGACTCCTCGCTCAGCTAACAAGACCGATATTTGAGGAGGATGTGTCAGAGATGTGGAAAGAAGTATTTTGCAGTAAACCATATGGTCTTCAGGTCTCCTCTGCACCAAATGTTTTGAACAAAATAACTATGCTGGGTTTCTACAGGCTGCAAGATGCAATCTTCTGACATACCAGAAGGAAATCCCTTTCTCCTTGTCATTCTTGAAAAAGCAATAACGATGGAATAAAATATGGTAAAAATTATAATCTTGTCTGTTGCTATTCTTGAGTAGTACCAGATTTCTTGCAACTGCTGGTAGGGAAAATGTGATGTGTTTTGAAGCCCAGAATATTACTTGTTCCAAGCCTTTACTTTAGTTTCTCAAATGGGTAGATCTTGAACAGGAAAAAAGCAGCAAAAAATAGACTAGGTATATAATTGCTTTCACACCTATCTGAAGATATCCTGAGTGCAAGCAATTTGGCAGAACTAGCAGGTTAGGTGAAGAAACAATAAACAGTTTCTGTTCTACTAGGCCAGACTCTCCCAAATAGTAGGAATGTTTGCAGATACAACTAACAAGCTGTAGTTCTACAGGCAGAATTTAATCAACCTAATGTTATTATTATGACTTGGATACTCATACTGAGAAAACTGAGAACATGCTATTTCTTCTGTATTGCATCTAGAGGTCTACCTATCCTATTGCCAGAAGAGTTTAACTGGGGAAGATGTGGTGGGTGAGTCCATGCCATTACTCGTAGAATCTTCTTTCTGTGTTCACATGCCCTATTAGGTGCCTGATCTGAAATCCATTAGACTTTTTTTTTTTTTTTTAATTGAACAAGAATGGCTTTTGAGGGACAAACTGATACTGAGGGATATGCTCTGAAGTAATTTTTTTGGTTGCATGCGGAAAGAAGACTTAAGCTCTTGAGCAGCTCTGATATGTAGGAAATGGATAACAACTGCGGACAATTGTACTTAACTGTCCTTTAAATCAGATACTTAAATATTGAATCAATCACTCAAGAACATGAGGTGGATTTGTAACTACTTGTTGAGGACTGTAGGTCCAAAAATCAATGATGAAATTACAAATGCCATGACATTATTTGAGGTGCCACTTACCATGCCAATAAACTTGCTAACAAGTGTACCAATCCCAGAGCAAACTTTTAATAGTGCAACAATACTGGTGATTTGTAGGTCAGTGCTCAACTTTATTAATATTCCAGTAGGTAAATTAAAACAAACAAACAAAAAAAAAACCACTAGCTTTAAGCAAAACACATAATTTGACATCTTAAGTGGAAAATCTTTTCCACATTTTTCAAGCAACTTACTAACAGTAGTAGTAAGAGAAGCATGGTTTCTGTATTTGCATTTTTTAAATTTATATGTTTTGATTTAAGATTACTAATTTTAAAAGTACCTCATTCTGAAACCATTTATTTTCCCCAAATTCTTTAGGTCACTACCACTAAAATTGCATCATACTAATTGAAGCATTAGAAGGACAATTTCTAATGGAAAGGGAGGAAAATATGGTTAAATAACCAGGGAGAAATTAATCATGATGCCTAATTTGCTAATCATTAGGATTTTTGCTTGTGTTGTATGTACAAATTGAAATCATAATGACAATTATTTTCAGTTCACTAATGCATATCCAACAAGTAGGCAGACACAAGGGGTACAGAAAAGTCTTCTCATCTGTTATATCTGACTCAGATTTTTCAAACTATGGGATATTTATGTTATTTAAAGGTCACTTCTTGAAAGCTTTTATGAAATTTTAGTCACATCTGTTGTCACTAATTGGAGCTTTGTAGTTTTACACTCAGCAGTTCACTAAAGAGGTGGAAGTTGCTGTTAAATCTGTTGAATGTGGGCTTACTTCAGTAGGCAGTTCCAGGACAATAATTTGAAATATTTCGAAAAGCACAGAAAGTACAGAGCAGTAGGCAGGTGCCACGTAGGCTTTTTACAATCACCACAGAAAACCAAACTGGAATCTCCTAAATTACCAGATTACTTCCCATGGCGAGGAATATAATCATATTAACAGAAACTGCCTTTGTATTTGCATGATCTCACCTGAACTTTTAGTTGTATAGTTTTCTAATCAATTTTTGATATTTGGTAGGTAGAACAAAAAACCATAGGAACATAGAATCACAGAATGATTTGGGTTGAAAGAGACATTAAAGCTCATGTGGTTCCAACCCCCTGACACGGACAGGGACACCTTCCACTAGGTCAGGTTGCTCAAGGCCCCATCTAGCTGGGCCTTGAACACTGACAGGGATGGAGCATCCACAGCTGCTCTGGGCAGCCTGTGCCAGTGCCCCACCACCCTCTGAGTAAAGAGCTTCTTCCTAATGTCTAATCTAAATCTGCCCTCTTTTAGTTTAAAATTATTGTTCCTTGTCTATCAGTACACCCCCTGACAAAGAGCCCTTCCCCAGCTGTCCTGTAAGCCTGCCTCCTTCATGTACTAGAAGGCCGCTATTAGGCCTCCCTAGAGCCTTTTCATCTCCAGGCAAAACAACCCCAACTCTGAGCCTCAAAATGATATTTTTTATTACTCTGATTTTAAAAATCTCCTTTGGTCAAGATTAAAAGTAGTTGCTTTTTGTCTTTATCATTATTTACAAAGGGATCTAAAACTGTAGGACTGGAGTTTTGCATCTGTTTCTGACAAACACGATAATATAAGAAAATAGCCCCAAGACTTGAAGAAGGAAGTTGAATTGCATTTTCTATAGTTAATGTATTAATCTCTTATCTGAAGAGAAGACTCAGGATAGTTCTGTGTTGTATAACAAGGCAATGCTAGAATCTACAAAAATATTTACAAGTGCTGTATCTGTGGTAATTTTCTGATTGCTGCAAACAAGAAAAAGGAATTGAAAACAGAAGAAAACAAGCCAATTAAACTTCAAACAAAAATACATAACCTAGCTTCTGTATCTTGCAGGTAGTGGTTTTGGTTCCATCATAGGCTGCTTAGGTGGGTTGGATTCTGCTGAATTTATTCAGATATTCAAGGGTGAAAGGCAATATAGGAACTTAAAGCAAAACCATTGGTCTAGAAAACTACTTTCCATGTCTGATAAAAGATCTTTGTCCCAATAATAAGTATTGTTTAAGAATTCTGAAAAGAAAATCACCAAGGTGAACTAGTTATTTTATGCTGCAAACTCATTCTTTATTAAGCAACTTGACAGCAGGCTCTCATGGGAGATTTTGTTGTGTTGACTGTCTTAAAAATGAGTGCTACTAGTTCATGGACAAATAGCCGTGTCTGTGGGTTCTACATCCTTCAAGGTTTTCAGAACATGGCAGGACATCTCCCAGAGTAGCCTTATCTAACCTAGTGTTAGCCCAGTTAGCACAGAAAGGAAAAGATGACCTCTAAAGATCTCTTCCATTTTCATTTGTTCAATGATCCTGTGCTAATCCACTTTATCTCCACCTCATCTTTCCCTTCCACAAAAATTGTATTGAGCTCAGTACGAACACTTATAATTGTGTAACCTCTTCTTATCTTGACAGGCAACACATCGTGTTGTACAGTTTTCCTGGAAAAAATAGGTTCTGCTTTGTGATATTTTTTTGAGACATTTCCTAAGTCAAACAACCAAAGCTAACTAGATATGCCAAAATGGAATTAAATGTTCGGTACTGTATATAGACAGAAAGCAATATTGTAATAAAAGCTGATTTTTTTTTTTTTTTTACTAGAGGGTCATAGAAGGTATTGTAATGTAAAGCTTCTTAATTTTTTGATAGTTAACAGCTTTTAACATTTCAACTGTTACTGAGATGGAAGATATATTTATGTGGTAGATGGAAATGTGACCTTTGAATGAGGCCTGTGTTTTATTCTACCATTAAAAAAAATAAATAAATAAATAAAGGAAGAGAAAGCCCATATCTCCTTCTTTTGGGTCTGCCACTGTTTCCTGAATTCTGCTTGCTTATTCTTCCTCAGCATTGAATCCAAACACATTATTCATTGTAACAATTTCCATTTTTATTGTTTATTGGGAGAGGCATGCTGATGTAATTACAGAGGAGGGAATGGACACTTCCGATCTATAGCACCATCCTCCTTAAGTCCTACCAGTGGCTATCCCAGTACAAAGACAGTACAGACAATACAAAGTAAAAATGTGACCCCATTATTTCTGTAGAGTGCACTGCGCCATGGCACTAGACAACAGCATCATTCCTGCAAAGCCTGAACATCTCCTATGTTACAGCCTCATAAATCAGATTCGGTTTCATTTATTCACTAAGTCAACTAAAGTATCCTAGCTGGGAGCTCTTCAGGAGAATACTAAATTATGCTAACTTCAAATTTGACCTATCATAAATAATTAAGTAATGTAATTATTGAGGCTGTTTCCCATGGATGTGTTAACAGCAGGTTTAGCATTCCAATTTACAAGGAGTTCTAAATCTATGTCTGTTAAAGATGCTTTGATCAGTATACCCACAGATAAGATTTACAATGGCATGACAATGATCTGATGAAGTAGACAGTAGTTTTCAATAAAATAAATTAATAGTACTGATTACATACTGAAAGTCTTGTGGCCTACATGAAAGATCAGTGCACTGCATTGAGGTATTTTTACTTATTTATTTACTAATTTGAGAAGTTTCTTATTTCATATTCTGTAAAAGCACAATTTTTTGTGATGTGTGACAAGACAGTCTTTACCTGCTGCCCATAAACGGGGCGATTACTAGGAGGAACTTAGTATGGTCAATTATAACACAAATTTTTCTTCTAATAATCATGTGTGGTGTCCCCCCCCCAAGTTTCCCCTTTGATTAGCCATCCAGTTTCTGGTCAGGTATACTGCTTCCCTTTTGTTGAAAAGGTTCAGTGGTGTTGATATTGCCCCTCTACTTAACCAGGTGTTGAGTGTGCTTTCATTTAAAGCAATGCAAGACAAATCCTATCAATCCAGCAACAGGATTTTTAGAAGATATATATGCAAAAATAAAACTATATCTTCATTAAATTCCCTTTTGGGACACAATGTGATATTTTTTATTCTGGACAAGCTAGATGTGTCTAAAATTTTGAACACTTAAATTCGGGGTTTTAACATTTTAGACTCTTTGGTCTGCACTGTCAAATCCGTTGTTCGGGCTGGGATGTATGCTCTGGCCAGTCCGTTGATGTACCATTGGACTTAATTCTTGTTCAGTGTGTCAGGACATACTGACAATCAGGAGGACAAAGATAGGTGCTACTACTTTCTTTCTTTTGTGTGCTGTAATTTTAGGGTCAGGAACATATTTTTTTCTTTTTTTCCATTCTAATTGAATGTGTGGATATTGACATTTTAAGGTCTTTTCTGCCTTCCTGCTCTACAGGCTCCATTTACCTTCCCCTCACTCTCTCCTTCCACTGCTTTTCACAAGATGCTTGGATGCATCTTACAGTTATTGGGCTGCTTTCACCTTTAGGAGGGTGAAAACTTTTAGGAAAGATGTAATGGTTTCCCTTTGTAGTTTATTTTGTGTGTGTGGTTTTGTCAAATGTCAGACTGGGAGGAAAGAGAAGATACTTTCTTGACAAGAAAAAATATGTTACTTTCCCACCAACTGATTATCTCAACCCACTGCCAGGTGTGGCAGGCTCTAGTGCTGCTGAGAAGCATCCCACAGGCACTCCTCGCACCAGCATGGTGCCGGATGCAGCAGCTGCCTGGTGCCAGAGCTTTCTGTGTGTGACAGGTACGGCTGCCGCCTTGGCAGGGGTTTCCTGACAGTGCCCTCCCTCACACTGGGGAGCACCAAGGGCTGTTGTTCCTGTGAGGGCACCCTGTGGTGCTCAGTGTGAGAATACCATCGTGGCCTTCACCCCTGTTCCTGTGAGGAAGAGGTTGACTCGTGGAATGTCACGGTGCACAGGCCATGCTGGTGAGAGAGGGATGTTGAAACTCCTCACACAGGGCCAGCTGGTAGGGGTGCGCAGGGTGTGTGTTGTGGGGTCTCTTCCCTGAATACAGCCACCCCATGCTGCAGCTTCTGTGCACCAGGTCCAATGCTGTGCATTGCTCCCACTGTGGAGAGGGACAGGAGCCAGCCATTCGTGGTGTGTCAGTCATGCTTTTCCATCTTCTGACTCGTAATATCTGGCTTATTTGACAGAGCATGCACAATGCAGTCTTGGAAGAGGCTGCGTGAGTGGGGGGAGCTGGCATGAGAGATTGCATCCTAGCGCTGCTACCGTTCTGCAGTCTCCCCAGCCAGCAGCCACTTGCCTTGCCTCTCTCAGCCACTTACTCATTCACAGCATGAATGTTCTTGTTTATATGACAATGCTAATTGAAAGATCTGTTCCAACTTTAGTAGCTATTTGTTTGGTTATATCCCAGACAGTAACTTCTAACTTAATAAAGCAAACAGACAAATGTTCAGGAGTTGTTGCAGCAGGGTTTTTTTCTTTTTTCTTTTTTTTCTTTTTTTTCAGAGTGGCAATGTGAATTCCAAACACAATCCATATCTGCAAACAAAATGTTTAGAAGGGACATTCTCATCTCAGCAGTTAATTTAAGTGAAAAGTAGCTGTATTTGACTTATAGAAGTGTAATTCTTGTAGATTCTGTGATGTGTTAATGTAGTCATTTGCCTCCTAAACTGTTTTACTGTTTCTTTTTTTTTTTTTTTTTAATTTTCACATATCTTTTGAATATTAAATTCACAAAGAAGGGATAGATTTGTTACTAGCTGTCAATATACTCTGATTATCTTAACAATCTTAATGCAGTGATTTATTCCATTTAAAAGCCATAAAAAGTACGTACAAATTTTGTAGCCTCCAGACCAGCCTGGGATACATACTGGAGATTTTTATCCATAACTATATGCAGTATAACAACCAGGTGTAACTGTGGCCTGCAAGGTTAGCTGTGTGAGTATTATGTGCCAGGTGAAGGAGATCTTTGTACTGTTTTCATGCTATGCATCCTTCTTCAAATCCCAGAGCTCTTTCAACACTTCATCTTTCTTTCATGCAGACCTCACACATTGATCACCTGCTATTTGGCAGTATGAAATTCTCAATTCCAGTTACAGATTTAATCTCCTTTAAATAAAAGGAATTGTGGCCAAGGGCATTTATATTCGATTCAGCTGTTTTATTTCAGTTGGAAAGAGAGAAGGCAAGAAGCTTGGATCAAGAAATGTCTGATCACTACTTTGCAGTACTGTCAGCTACTGTGAGCACATTTTGACTTTAAACTAAGTTAGAGATTAATCTTATTAGCAGTATGGATTTGAAAATGGGTAAAACCTTTGACAACAGTAACGAAAGCCAGAAAATTGATTTTCACCAGTGTTACTGGAGCAGAAATTCCTACTTTAATGTTTTACAGCGCAGTATTTGATGTACAGCTTTCTTGTACTACAGCACACATTTACTAGTATTAAATATTGCCATAGGAGAAAGCATCTTTGTTCTCCACTCCATGTTAGCTGACAGGCAATCTAACAGTGTGACTGATTGTATAGTGGGTACTGTCTGGAAAGCAGTGTCAGGCTTAATACTCTACAACTTGGCCTAGTCTTTGTCACTGCTTAATGATTCCAGTAGAACACTGCATTCAAAACTTCTCACTAGGTGCTGTTTGACAAAAGAATCTGCTAAATACCTTTCTATTATCTATCTATCTAATAATGCTAGTTATACTTGTGTCTAAACCAAACATTTTTATCCCAGCCTCAGTTTCATACTGTTGCACTGTCATCTGATAAGCCAAGATGTTCCAGAGATATATAAATGTTTAAAAACAAAATTGCTATTCCAAGTAATTTTTTATGTGATTTGTGTGGATGCCAGTGTTTTCTATTAGCTGTGCATTTTTTTGAAACTTATTGGAAGAATCTGGCAACAGGTGCTGTTTAATAAATAATGCCTATCTGCCAGACAATGTCAGATACTAGACACAGCCTGTTTGGGAAAGGTAAGTTTTTGAAAAAGCATGCATTATGGTTTCTTAGAATGCTCATCTTTTTCTTTACCACAAATTGTTCTTGCTGAATGTATGAGAACTGCTGCAGAGTGATTATGGATGCTTTGAAGTCTTGTGTTATGATTTATCACATCAGTGTGCTGTGATTCAAGGAATCCTGTCTTAATGTATTGAAATTTGAGAGCAGTTTCACCAATTCTTTATCAGGCTCACAGGCAAACACGTGCAGACGTTAGCTTTTTATTGATCTTATCATAGAATCATAGAATATCCTGAGTTGGAAGGGACCCTTAAGGATCATCAAGTCCAACTCTTGACACCGCACAGGTCTACCCAGAAGTTCAGACCATGTGACTAAGTGCACAGTCCAATCGCTTCTTAAACTCAGTCAGGCTCGGTGCAGTGACCACTTCCCTGGGGAGTCTGTTCCAGTGTGCAACCACTCTCTCAGTGAAGAACCCCCTCCTGATGTCAAGCCTAAACTTCCCCTGCCTCAACTTAACCCCGTTCCCGCGGGTCCTGTCGCTGGTGTTAATGGAGAAAAGGTCTCGTGCCTCTCGACACCCCCTTACGAGGAAGTTGTAGACTGCGATGAGGTCTCCCCTCAGCCTCCTCTTCTCCAGGCTGAACAGGCCCAGTGCCCTCAGCCATTCCTCGTACGTCTTCCCCTCCAGGCCTTTCACCATCTTCGTAGCCCTCCTCTGGACACTCTCCAACAGTTTCACGTCCTTTTTATACTGTGGTGCCCAGAACTGCACACAGTACTTGAGGTGAGGTCGCACCAGCGCAGAGTAGAGCGGGACAATCACCTCCCTCGACCTACTAGCGATGCCGTGCTTGATGCACCCCAGGACACGGTTGGCCCTCCTGGCTGCCAGGGCACACTGCTGGCTCATATTCAACTTGCTGTCTACCAGGACCCCCAGATCCCTCTCTTCTAGGCAGCTCTCCAGCGTCTCATCGCCCAGTCTCTACGTGCAGCCAGGGTTTCCCCGTCCCAGGTGCAGGACCCGGCACTTACTCTTATTGAACTTCATGCGGTTGGTGATCGCCCAGCTCTCCAACCTATCCAGATCCCTCTGCAAGGCCTTTCCACCCTCATCCGAGTCCACAACTCCTCCAAGTTTGGTGTCATCAGCAAACTTGCTCAAAATACCTTCTATTCCTACATCCAGATCGTTTATAAAAATATTGAAAAGTACCGGCCCTAAAATGGAGCCTTGAGGGACCCCACTGGTGACCGCCCGCCAGCCTGACGCAGCCCCATTCACCATAACCCTTTGGGCCCTGCCCGTTAGCCAATTGCTCACCCATCGGATGATGTTTTTATTTAGCTGTATGGTGGACATTTTGTCCAGTAGGATCCTATGGGAAACCGTGTCAAATGCCTTGCTGAAGTCCAAAAAAATCACATCAGCTGGTTTCCCTTGGTCCACCATACGGGTGATCTTATCATAAAAGGAAATCAGGTTAGTTAGGCAGGACCTACCCTTCACAAACCCATGCTGGCTGGGACCAATGACTGCTTTGTCCCCCAGGTGCACCTCAATAAGTTTGAGAACCATCTTCTCCATGATTTTACCAGGCACTGACGTGAGACTGACAGGCCTGTAATTGCTAGGGTCTTCTTTCTGACCCTTTTTGAAAATCGGCACAACATTTGCCAGCTTCCAGTCTACCGGGACCTCTCCAGACTCCCAGGATAGTTGAAAAATAATTGAGAGAGGTTCCGCGATGACGTCCGCCAGCTCCTTCAGCACCCGGGGATGAATCCCATCCGGACCCATGGACTTGTAGGGATCCAGGTGGAGTAGCAAATCCCGCACACGTTCAGGGTCAGTTGGGAGTTTGTCATCCCCACTGTCCCGGTCCTCCAGCTCAGGGCACCCTGGGTCCCGAAGCCCATCTCCCACCAGGCCCTCTCTGTTTTCTAGCAATAGGTCTAGGAGGGCACCTTTCCTAGTTGGCTCCGTTAGCACCTGCACCAAGAAGTTATCATCTAGGTGCTTCATGAACCTCCTGGACTTGCTCGTGTCTGCCGTGTGGCACTCCCAGTTAACGTCTGGCAAGTTGAAGTCCCCCATAAGGACAAGGGGAGTTAATCTCGAGGCCTCTCTTAGTTCTGTAAAGAATAATTTATCGGCGCTATCGTCCTGGCCAGGCGGTCTGTAATAGACTCCCACAACTACATCCCCTTTATTCGTTCGTCCCTTGATCCTTACCCAGAGGCTCTCAACTTTGCCATCGCCGACCTGAAGTTCCACACAGTCCAGCCTCTGCTTCACATACATCGCCACCCCACCACCTCACCTTCCCTGCCTGTCCCTCCTGAAGAGCCTGTAACCATCTATCGCAACATCTTCCTTAGATATGATTATCCTGTGTGTTTACTATGCCCTGCCTGCTGACAGTTATGTGATCTTGCCATGCTTCTGCCTTTGTAGCCCTCTCCTAGAAGCACTGGCTCTGCTGCTGCCCTTGTGCATAGTAGGCCACCCAGGGCCAAGCGTGAGGAGCACAAGGGACAGGAGGCAGCTCTGAATGGCTGCACTTAACATTGCCAAAGTAGTTGCTTCACAGTCATTGAAAGCCTTTTTTTTTTTTTTTTTTTTCTTTTTTCTTTTTTCCTCACAGTTCTACCAATAATTCATAATTCTGGAGAAGAGAAGGCTCTGGGGAGGCCTAACAGCGGCCTTCCAGTACATGAAGGAGGCAGGCTTACAGGACAGCTGGGGAAGGGCTCTTTGTCAGGGGGTGTACTGATAGACAAGGAACAATAATTTTAAACTAAAAGAGGGCAGATTTAGATTAGACATTAGGAAGAAGCTCTTTACTCAGAGGGTGGTGGGGCACTGGCACAGGCTGCCCAGAGCAGCTGTGGATGCCCCATCCCTGGCAGTGTTTGAGGCCCGGCTGGATGGGGCCTTGAGCAACCTGGCCTAGTAGAAGGTGTCCCTGCCTGTGTCAGGGGATTGGAACTACATGAGCTTTAAGGTCCCTGCCAACCCAAACCATTCTATAATTCTGTGATTCTATGTTTGAACACTCAATTTCCATAAATTTGTGTAGCCAGACATCCAAGTTTCTGTTGCAACTTTGGAGTCCCAGATGAGCTGTATCACCTATCTGATATGCATGTGTAATGATCATTTTGGTTATTGTTCCAGGTTGTTTAGGTAGACCATTAGCTGCACTTACAAAAACTGATTAAAAAAAAAATAAATTACTTGTACCCTTTTCCAAATTAACTGTGTAATTAAAAAGCAAACAAACAAACAAAACCACACCACAACAACAAATCACAGCGTAAAAAAAGATACTTCCCTTGCCTCCTTCCCCCCAAATAAATTAAGCATATTGCATTTGAATAGCAGAACTGAGTTGTGCAGCTTAACTTTTTAGGAAAACTTCTAATTATTTTTACAAGCACATCAGAATTCCAGTGCAAGTGCAGTTGATTTGAGAGAAATAATTAGTGTGCCAAGGATGTGATGACAACTGAGAGGATGCAGTGAAATGTTCCAACTTCCATTAGAAAATAATGACCTTCTTGGCTGAGTAAAAGTATTTTAATTAAATACCGCCAATTCCTAGTAATCAGTGAACCTATTAACCATGAAATTTGATTCCCTCATCACTGACTGTTCACTTACATATTTCAGATAAAAATGGTTCTGCATATCATTTCCACTCTAACAGTACATGGTGGTGTACTGTTTTTCAGATATTACAGTAGCATTTGTGTAGCTAAGGAAAGTGAAGCAGTAAACATTTTTTCAGAAAAAGTTGCCGAGTGGTTGACAAGAATCAGTAGTTAACACTGCTGTTCTTCATGTCAGCAATCTGATGCTTCAGTGGGAATCTTGCCTGGCTCTGTTTTGTCATCTGATCAGCAACAGAAATGCAATTGTGTCTTCCTTGATTGGCTTCATCTCTTATTGATGGCTTTTACCATCAGGGAAACCCAAATGGGAAAATATCCTTAATGGAACAGAAATATTCTCAAAAATGAAAATTATTTGCATGGCTTATACTCCTGTCTTGTTAACAGCATTTTGGAAGCCACTAAAAATGGGTTTTCTGTTCTATTACCAATAGCGAAACAGTTTCCACAGGCAGACTTGTAGTAAAATAAATAAATAAATAAATAAAAAATAAAAGATGTAGTTATATTTTGCATTAAAATAATTTGTTTACTAGGAATGCAGCCCTACTTTGTGTAGGTATATGTACTGTGCAGCTGTGTGCAGAGTCATTATAAGATTTAATTGCTGTATGGCCTTTTGTAATAAAGTTAAAATCATAAAAACTGCAAGTTTCTGTTTACACATCTTGAGTTGTTGCTATGCAGAGTAAATATGGTTTGAAAATGTTTCAGGTACAAATGGAGCTTTTGCACACTGATAGGTCATCACAAATGGTTAGCAGAAAAGTGAGGCATAGGCAGCATTTATAATTAAACAGCTTTGGGTCTAATTCTATTCCCATTGAAATAGAAAAAGAAACAATTATAGTTTGCTTACACAAAGAAGAATTGCAACTGGGATCTACAACACGACTTCAGGGAGGTGCAAAGGGATTCGAGTGCATTTTCTGCTTCTGTGACTTCATCTTCCATGTCAGGAGAGTAACTGAACTAAGAATGTACTCACTAATTTGAGGTTCTCTTGCTGTCAAAAGAAAACAAAAACAACAAACAACCTAGAGTTTGGTGACTAAGTGCAAGGTATGAATTTCTTAACTAGAATAGTGTTTGCAAACGCATATGGCCTGCTTTCATCTTTGTGAATTACTTGGTTTTTCATAGGTAGTACAGTGAAGTAGCTCCAGCTCTTACAACTCTCATACAAGAGGTTTTTCCCTTGCCATGATGAATCTGTATTTATTTTACTAGCTGCCAGGAGGTCTTACTTACCCTCCGTGAGATATGGTACAACGCGCTTTAAAAACAATGATCGTCTCTCCATTCACTGCTGAAATTCAGTTATTTACTCAGTTATTTATAAAGGTGTCCAGCTTCAGTAGCTGTAACAGTATCATTAAAGTTGATTGTGAGAGGGACTGGACTAAATTACTTTGCTGTATCATGAACATAGCAAGTAAGTAGAAAATTTACTCAAAATTTTCAGTCAGTAATGATTGGGGTATTGATTAGATAGAAAATTTTGGAGAAAAATGGCTTGCTATATGGTGTATGTTATACCATGTTTGATGATCTTCAGACTTCTTAAAACATTGGGGTGATTGTCTTTTAAAATAAACATGGGAGGGAATTGAGTTTTCCTATTCACTCACTCTCCATTTTTAGCTCTTCTCCTAGTCAGGCACTAGATCTATTTGTTCTTTGCATCCAATTCATGAAAATTGCATCTAAGAAAGCTGAAATTTTAGAAAGTTTTGAGCAGCTGGCATAGTAAGCTAAAAGGAAATAATTTTAGAACAGTTATTGTAATTTTCCATTTTTTCCTGCTGACTATCCTGTTGAACATACATAAGATGGAGCCTGCTGAAAACTTCTAGTGACATGATCAGATCATGATGATAAATCTTGTTTAATACAACTTCCCTGAAAATGCGAGTGCCATGGAGCTGGGTTACATGCATTTGGAGAATGTGTTAGCTCTTCTATTAAATGTCATTCCATTTTAACTTTTGATAAGCCATATATTTTTGTACCTAGGGTTTTCTTTTCCGGTGATGAAACATTATTGAAGCATAATATGGTAAAATAGGAGAGTTGTTTAAGGGAGAAAAAAAAGAAAAACAGAGCATCATCTCACCAAAGTCCTTAGCGTAAATATAAAATCTCTTTGGATATCACCACTTTAAATTGTGGCACGCTTTAGGCGTGATGAATAATTCTATTTTATGTAAGAATACTGATTTTAAATAACTAACTATGATCTAGAAAAGCAGCACTAATAATAATAATAAAAATTTGTAAATATAGTTGATTAAAATTCAGGTGAATTTCCTATCTGTTACGCCTGAGTAACCATTTTGTGCTTCCCTATGTTGAATTCTGTGGTTGTGCAACTGCTCCCTTCAGATTTGCATTTACAGTTACTGTAAGTGCATTACTAAGATCACTGAAATAAATACTGTGGTATTTTGTAAGCCTTTGGTTCTGCTTCTGCCCTCAAAGCCGTAAATAATAAAAGCCAACATTTAGAAATAATACTGAAAAAGTATAGTAATTTGTTGATCTGAAGAACTTCACAGAAAATGACAACAAAGTATGCCATCATTTTGTATTGCACTTTGAGATGCTTGTATGTAGGAAGAAAGAATATCTCAGAGAGCTTAATATCACTTTCGCTGTTTTGCTTTAAATTCCATAAAATTAGAATTTTTGATTAAAATATAAAATATTTACTAATCAATTTGTCAATTTCTATACAACCAGAATATTATTTTTTCTTGATACTGTATTTATTGTTGCATATTGGCCAAAACTTGGTTGGACACAGGTCTAAGGAATCTAGAATGAATGCCTTATAATGACCACAGCTATGTCATTGGAATCAAATTGATAATGAGAGATGTTTGACTATCACACCTCATCGTCAGGAAAGGATAATGAAATTGGAGATATCAGTGTAACAACAATAAAATAAAATAATTTAGAAACTGCTCATGGAATTATGTTAAGCTCTGTGGCAGTAGACTCACTAATGTGGGTGCACATCTTATAAGCACAAGTTTATGATGCAAAAATGGGCACTATAATTTGGTCCGCGTCTACTCTGAAGATGTTGATAATGGTCTGCATGCATATGACCCTTTTGGCTGTATCTAGAAACCTGAAGACCTTTCTAACTGATGTGTTACATTTGGCCATCATTTTATACTGGCAAATTGAAAGAGAAGGAAATAGCAATAAAAGGATTTAACTTAAAATTAATCATTAAACATACGTATTTATTGCACATGTTCCTATCATAAAGTGATATTTTAAGTATGCATTTGTAAAACCTACCAAAATATTTTGAATTCATACCAGAAATCTCTTAATTTTTACCTTAGTAAATAGTAGAAGTAATGACTGGGAGTTAGGGAAGCATAACATTCCACAAGTAGTAGGAGAACATAAGCATCAAAATAATATTGGTGTATTAATATAACAACAGTAATAAAAAATATGAATGTTAATTACTAAAAATGGTGGAAAAAATATAAGCAAAATATCACAAAAAACTTTATGTGGGAATGTTCCTGGAATATTTTCCAGATAAATTAAAATACATATTCTTTAGGTCTTAAAGAGGTCTTAAGTGGTGTAGTTTTATTATTTTTTAAAAAAATGGAAATAATGTTTGTAAGTAATGGGGTAAACTGTATCATTTAATCATAGTACTAAATATTAGCCACCACCACCAAACAGAATGAAGAAAAAAACCCGTCAACAAAAAACAATCCTTCACATGTCCTTCAGTGTAATCTCTTTATCTGACTCAATAAGAAAAATAATCATGACAAATACATATTGTCATATGAAGGACTTGAGGAAAGTACCAGTTGAGAAACATGAAGATGAAAAGAAATATTGACTGCCTGTTTAGTTCCTGAGATTTACATATGTTTACTTGCATGAAAGAAAGAGAATGAAGACACAAAACAGGATAGTAAAGCATACATGTTATCATTCTCTGTATAGAATTCAAAAGGTGAACCAAGAGCAATCAGAGAGTTTGTCCTGAATGTTATCATTTGGCTTTAAATTCAGATGAGAACAATTCATTCCTTGAGTCAAGGTACCTGCAAATTTTTTATGTACTCTGATTTTAAGCATCATGCTGCAGAGTAAGTAGATTAATTAAAACAATTGGCTTCAAATTTCTGCACCCTGGAGGATTTTCTGAAGTTTTGTTTGGGATAGCACTGAAGATATTCCTAAACAAAACTGATACTTGATTAATAAAACGTTTATTGAATATACTCAAAATTGAAGCTATACCATTGCCAGAAAAGGAACACTTGGAGATAATTTCATTTTTAATATCATCTCAAATTATTGAATATTTTAATAGAGGTAATGCAGAGGACCATATAGGAAATCGGGAACTTCACATTTAAAGGTCTGCCTATAGTCAGTCAGTTGTGATTGCTTGCCTTTCATTTGTGAATTTGATTTACCATATGGCATGGGAATAAGACATCTAGGCTTACCGCAGGAAGACAGTATTGATATGCAGACTGAAATGGAAGATTAGATTTCCTTCCCAGATCACTGTAAAGAATGGGCTGAACATTGACTTGAGACTTAGTTGCAAGGGTACAACTTCGCTTCAGTCTCAGCTTCGTTCTTTCAAATCACAGCCTGAGACCTGCTGATGCTGTCAGAAGAAGCATTAATGCTTTTTGTTCGATTTTGTTGCTGTTGGGTTTTTCTGTAAGCTATGTGCCTTCTCAAGCTGACAGGAAGTGATGCTATGCATTCCTATCTGCATAATTAGCCTTAACTGGTCTAGTACAGAAATTCTTTTCAGGGATTTCAGACTTTTGTCTCAGTAACGAAAGAAGGAGCACATGACAAAAATTAAGGGACAAATTATATTCTGGTGGGACAAAATACTGTTGCACATCAATCCTATGAAGTCACTCTTTATTTAATGGAAGCAAGAACTTAGATCCATTTAAGTAATCACAGTGAACAGAGAATCCTACTTTTTTTTTTTAATATTTATGCAACTTTGTGCTAACATGCATGAAAGTGCATGGTGATTCAACTTGTTATTCTTAACTTTCAGCTTTTTAAACTTGACATTCGCCACTTGATGAAGAGGTCCACAGTGACCATATGGGATTATCTGAATGCTAGCAAACATACACATATATATAATATATATACATATAAAATATTGAAAACTCATCAACTATGTGTGCATTAGGAACCAGATTAAGCTTTATTTTGTTGTTTCCTCTTTCTTTCTGAGGGAAGACAGTTTACAGCATCTTCCCTCTTATTCTTATCAGTGAAGACTGTCTGCTCCAAACAGAGTGCTCTCACCAAACTACTGGATTTTCTCCTTTTTGATAACACAATCTAACTCTTAGGTGTCTTCAGGATGAGCAGGAGGTAGCATATTTCAAAAAGAGGAGGACTGAGAGACAGAATAACAAAGATATTTCCTGCTTCATTGATAAAGTCCCCTCGAAAAGACAAGGTTTTGACTACAGCTTGATTTGCTGTTTCTGTTGATCTGCTGAGTGGCTGGCCTTTTACTCTGGACATGGCAAATCCTTTGCCTCAGCAGTCTTGAAGTTTTGTGATTAGCTTTAAGACTGTCAGCTTTCTGGTGCCTCAGCATGAGCCATGCTGGACAACTCTAATGTGCTGGGGGAGTTCTGCTTTGGTAGGATCCGAGTCTGTCTGCCTGAACATGTCCATCTGGAGTATTGCCCTAAAAATTGATTTCCTACACTTGAGGTTTGCCGAATGGGAATAGACAGCAGTGTAGAACAGCAGTGGGCAGAAGGACTTAGGGCTGGCAAATTCCTGTTTGGAGATATAGCCACTGATGTTACAATTTGCCAGTTTAAAATTTCTGTCGAAATCTTAGTATTCCAAATCTCTCTATAGCAAAATGAAGTCTGCAGACATTGGTTATTTTCTTTAATGCACTCAGACTTAAAAATCCTTAACCGTAGAGTGAAAAAGTTCTAAACCAAAATGTGTCACATTACTCTCTTTGAAACTGGGAATTCCATTGCAGTATTAATTATACAATATTAGACTTTATAAAAAGAACTGGAACAGCTTTTAGATTTATAAATGTGTCAATGTTATAAAAATGTGCTAGTAGTTGCAAAGTTTGTGTGTTGGTGAGCAAGTACATTTGATTAAGTGACCATCTGGTAAAATGTTTCTTACCAGTGAAAACTCTGAGTTTTGGATATTGCAAGTGCTGTGCTTGTGCCAAGTAAAATGTGGGTAAGAGTTATAGCTGCATAAATTGAGTGGGCAGTAATTGGACCATATACTTTTCAATCCTACTCCTATCAATCTAAATAAATATCATTGTTCTCAAAGCCATTTTTGCTTAGCTGATCCACTCCATCTACAGTCAATTGTTTTACCATACCACAGAATTTCTAGGTTGGAAGAGACCTCAAGATCATCGAGTACAGCCTCTGACCTAACACTAACAGTCCTCCACTAAACCATATCCCTAAGCTCTAAATATCTTTTAAACACCTCCAGGGATGGTGACTCCACCACTTCCCTGGGCAGCCCGTTCCAATGTCTAACAACCCTTTTGGTGAAGAAGTTCTTCCTAACCAGCTTCGTCGCCCTTCTCTGGACTCACTCAAGCACCTTGATGTCCTTCTTGTAGCCAGGGGCCCAAAACTGAACACAGTACTCGAGGTGCAGCCTCACCAGAGCCGAGTACAGGGGGACGATCACTTCCCTAGTCCTGCTGGCCACACTGCTTCTTATACAAGCCAGGATGCCGTTGGCCTTCATGGCCACCTGAGCACACTGCTGGCTCATATTCAGCTGACTATCAACCAATACTCCCAGGTCCTTCTCTGCTTGGCAGCTTTCCAACCATTCCTCTCCCAGTCTGTAGCTCTGCTTGGGGTTATTGCGCCCCAGGTGCAGGACCCGGCACTTGGCCTTGTTGAACTTCATGAAGTTGACCTCAGCCCGTCGGTGCAGCCTATCCAGATCCTCCTGCAGAGCCTTCCTACCCTCGAGCAGATCGACACACGCACCTAACTTGGTGTCATCTGCAAAGGTACTGAGGGTGCACTCTATGCCCTCATCCAGATCATCGATGAAGATATTGAAGAGGACTGGCCCCAGCACTGAGCCCTGGGGAACGCCACTAGTGACCGGCCTCCAACTGGATTTGACTCCATTCACCATGACTCTTTGGGCCCAGCTATCCAGCCAGCTTCTAACCCAACAAAGTGTACGCCAGTCCAAGCCAAGAGCAGCCAGTTTCTTCAGGAGAATGCTGTGGGAAACGGTGTCAAAAACCTTGCTGAAGTCAAGGTAGACCACAGCCACAGCCTTTCCCTCATCTACCCAGCGCGTCACTTTGTCATAGAAGGAGATCAGGTTCGTCAAGCAGGACCTGCCCTTCATAAACCCATGCTGACTGGGCCTGATCGCCTCCTTGCCCTGCAAGTGCCATGTGATGACTCTCAAGATAATCTGCTCCATGAGCTTCCCTGGCACTGAGGTCAAACTGACAGGCCTATAGTTTCCTGGGTCAGTCCTCTGGCCCTTCTTGTAGATGGGCGTCACGTTTGCTAGCCGCCAGTCAACTGGGACCTCCCCCGATAGCCAGAACTGCTGATAAATGATGGAAAGCGGCTTGGCCAGCTCCTCTGCCAGTTCCTCGGGTGGATCCCATCCGGCCCCATCGACTTGCACACATCCAAGTGCCATAGCAGGTCCCCAACCATTTCTTCGTGGATAGTGAGGGCCACATTCTGCTCCCCATCCCCTTCTGCCAGCTCAGGGTACTGGGTATCTAGAGAACAGCCGGTATTGCCGCTAAAGACTGAGGCAAAGAAGGCGTTAAGCACCTCCGCCTTTTCCGCATCTTTTGTAACAAGGTTTCCCCCCACATCCAGTAAAGGATGGAGATTTTCCTTAGTCCTCCGTTTTGCATTGATGTATTTGTAAAAAGATTTTTGTTGTCTTTAACGGCAGTAGCCAGATTGGCCTTTCTAATTTTGTCCCTGCATAGCCTCGTAACATCCTTATAGTCCTCCTCAGTGGCCCGCCCTTTTTTCCAAAGATTATAAACCCTCTTTTTTCTCCTAAGCTCAAGCTGCAACTCTCTGTTGAACCAGGCCTGTCTTCTTCCGTGTCGGCTCATCTTTGGGCACGTGGGGACAGACTGCTCCTGCACCGTTAAGATTTCCTTCCTGAAGAGCACCCAGCCTTCCCTGCCCTTCAGAACCTCCTCCCAAGGGACTCTACCAACCAGAGTCCTGAGCACCTCAAAGTCAGCCCTCCAGAAGTCCAATACAGCGGTTTTGCTGGTCCCCTTCCTGGCCTTGCCAAGAATAGAGAACTCCACCATTTCATGGTCACTCTGCCCAAGACAGCTTCTGACCACCACATCTCCCACCAGTCCTTCTCTGTTTGTGAAGAGAAGGTCTAGCGGGGCACCACCCCTGGTAGGTTCACTAATCAGCTGCGTCAGGAAGCTATCTTCCACGCTCTCCAGAAACCTCCTAGACTGCTTTCTCTGGGCTGTGTTGTGTTTCCAGGATATGTCAGGGAAGTTGAAGTCCCCCACGAGTACAAGCGCCGATGATTTTGCAACTTCTGTCAGCTGCCTGTAGAACTCCTCATCCATCTCCTCGTCCTGGTTCGGCGGTCTATAACAGACCCCGACCAGGACGCTAGCCTTGTTCGCCTTCCCGCCGATCCTAACCCAAAGGGACTCAACCTTGTCATTCACAGCCTCAAGTTCCACAACATCGAAAGATTCTCTAAAATAGAGAGCCACACCGTCACCCCTTCTGTGCTGCCTGTCCCTTCTGAAGAGCTTATAGCCAGTCATTGCAGCACTCCAGTCATGAGAGTGGTCCCACCACGTCCCTGTGATGGCAACCAAGTCATAGATTGCCTGCTGCATGATGGCTTCCAGCTCCTCCTGTTTGTTACCCATGTTGCGTGCATTAGTGTAGATGCACTTCAGCTGGGCCATTGCCTTATCCCCCTGCCTTGCCATTGTTCTCCCTGGCACAGCTCCAACAAGCCTTGTTTCAACCCATCCCCAGTCTTACCTAGTTTAAAGCCCTCTCAATGAGCCTCGCCAGCTCCTGGCCCAGGACCCTTTTTCCCCTTAGAGACAGAGACCCGTCTGCAGCCATCAGGCTGGGTGCCGATTAAAGCGCCCCATGGTCAAAAAAACAAGATTTCTGTGCTGGCACCAGCCCCTGAGCCACATGTTTATCAGGTGGGCTTTTCGTGTCCTGTCAGTACCTCTCCCTGCCACCGTAGGGATAGACGAAAACACCACCTGTACTCCCACTCCCTCCACTAATCGCCCCAGCCCCCTAAAGTCCCGTTTGATAGCCTTGAGGCTTCTCTCTTCAATGTCATCACTGCCAGCCTGGACTATCAAAAGAGGATAATAATCAGAGGGGGGAACCAGGTTGGGAAGCTTCCTGGCAGCGTCCCTGACCCTGGCCCCAGGGAGGCAGCAGACTTCCCTACGGGTAGGGTCAGGCCGACAAATAGGGCCCTCTGTTCCCCTGAGAAGAGAGTCTCCCACAACAATCACCCTCCTGTCTTTCTTGATGGAGGCAGTCCTGAGGCGTGGAGTTGACTTCCTTGCCCTGTGCATCCTCCTGGGTACACTTTCTACCTCTTCCTCACCCACCGGTCTCTCAATCTCCAGGGCCTCAAACCTGTTGTGTAAGGGCACCTGGGAAGGTGGGGCCGGTGGGGGAGGGCATCGCCCGCAATGTTGAGCAGGGACCTGTCTCCATTCCTCCTCAACTCCCAGATCCCCTCCCTCTGCCCGACGGCAACAGGGCAGGGGGTCCACCCCCATTTGGGGTGTCTCACCCCAGTACCTTTCCTTGAGGCCCTGCAGGGAGTTGCTCCACCAGTCTACCTCCCACTCGCACTCCCTGATATCCCTCAACCTCTCCACCTCCTCCTTGAGCTCTGCCACCATGCGGACCAGGTCATCCACCTGCTCACACCTCACGCATGTAGTTTCTTTGCCTCCTGCCGATGGCAGCAACAGGCTCAGACACTCCCCGCACCCGGTGACCTGAACTGCTGCATTTTTGAACGGTAGTCGGTCTGGGTGTGTACCATCTTCCTGGAGAGCGCACTGTGCCTGGTGGAGACCATTGCAGCCTAGCTAATGACTGTCGTTAAGGAGGTGTTCATATGGGCAGGGGAGAGCACTCCTGCTCGCCCTGCCTGCACGAACTGCTGCGCGAACTGCTGTGCTAACCGTGATGCAGAGTTTATGTGAATAAGAATTTGACACTATTTGCATCTGTACAGAGGCTGGATGATGACCTGATTTTTGATATACTTACTATAGAAATGATTAGGCCCTATTATTGCATATATAAATGATGTCAGCCACATCACCATATACATCAGGCCTCAATGTCATGGCATTTGGGAAAGGTTCTTACTGGTATGGCTAAATGGCTTGTGGCTAGAAAAAGAATTTTGGCAACCACATGGACCTGCCTAGAGCTCCCCTCTGCTATGGATGTTGTTGTCTGGCATGTTAATAATAAGAAATTCAATAATTAATTGAAGAAAATTCTAGAGACAAAAACAACAACATGGTCTCCTTAGCAGAGTTGCTGTAACTTCAGTTCACTGAGAATTGTAGGAGCTAAATGTTTGATGTTTTGACCATTTTTTGACCACAACATCGATGGCTGTGCAGAATACAATTGTCTTTTTCTCTCCTAGTCCTTGGTGCATCTGTAGCCTTTCCAAGAAACCCTTGGCATGAATTTGTAAGATATCAGCATGTCAAAAATGTAAATACTTTAAATATATAAAAGTCAAACAACTTTCTTTTTAATATTTCTAAAAAGTTAACCTGGTACCTATAGTTGTCCTTTTTTATTTATCACTGTTTTGGGTAATATGGTAATGCTTTTGAGGCCTAATATTTTATTCCTATAAAAAATTGAAAAAGATTTTTTTTTTTTTTTTTTTAAGCCTGTCAGGTTTTGTTTTCTGGATGAGGTTAGGTGTTCAAAGATAGATACTGTCCATGGAATGTGTTATCCTGTTTTAGTAAGGTCTTTTTTCTTTCATTGACAATTCTAGAATATTTATGTGTATTCTATATATAGACAGATTTTACAGTAAGAGTGTAATATAGAGAGAAAGAATGTATTTTCTTTTTACTATGAAATTGTAAGGCAATTATAACTCTCAACAGAGAGTTGTTGTTTTTTGAAAATATATTTTACAATATAATGCTCAGTAAAAGTCAATTTGTCACTAATTTATTTAAGGCAGAATGGAAGCATGAGGCCATCTAGTCAAAACCTGCACCTTAGCAAGAACAGCACTGAATTCAGTACTGGCTTTGTAGAACTTTGTCATGCCTTGAAAACATCAGAAGGTGGAAATAGCACAGCCTCTCTGGCAACATGTTCCAGTGCTTCACTAGCCTCAAAGTGACTTTTATTTGTTTGTTTAACTTGCTTACAGTCAAACATACCCTATTTCTCTTTATGAGCATCGTCTCTCCTTTTCTTGCCATGTACCATTGTCCACCAGTTGGGAGTTAGTGAAGTTTAGTCCTAAAGCCATGTCCCGTTACTCCTACAAATATTTATTGTTTTGGAAAAAGCTCCACCTGGGAATTTGTGCATTGCTGTCCCTTAAATTTTATATTTGATTTAATCTATATCTATGTTGTTCATTCGAGCAGTGGAACTCAGATATTTTATGTCCTTTAATGTCCTCGCTCTTATCCTGTCAGCTTCTGCTGATAGTCTGTCCATATAAGTTTTTGCAATATTAGCAAATTTATAAGCTTTTTGCTAATTTAAAAGGACAAATACTTTAAATAAATGAGAATATTCATTTTAATTCATGGAAATGTGCTTGTAATCATTATATTTGTGAATACATTGTCTAAAAATATGAAATGGCTGTACCATTGCCTGTACCTTGTACAAAAATCTCAAGTCCTCCATCTTTTAACTATGCAAGTAGTAAGTCAACTCCACAGCTTTGTGAGGTCAGGGCTGTTCTGACTATACAGCTACAGCCAGCAGCAACTGCAGTGTGAAGGGATTTCTGGATACATTTCTGATAAGCATTGTTCCACAATGACAAAGTCAGCCTTTGGAAATGTTACTACTCAGGAGTAAAGTTTTTCTTATCTTGTTACTGTTATTAATAGAGGTCTACTTCATTAAAAGTAGCAGTGGGAGTTTGTTGACTCTTGGTTATGACATAGGAAATGTCACAATTTAACTGCTGTCAGAATGTTAAAAAGTTTTAATATTTTCCCATGATGTCTAATAAGCTGATATCTGTGGGAGACTGAGAAGACTAGGTATCACGGCTATATTCAGTTTTATCTTTGATCCCAACCAGTTTTGAAGTGCGATTGCCAGAGGTGAAAACTAAATTGTTTTTACAACAAGAACTATTCTAATTCAGGGAATGCAATGCCAGTTGTTCTCTTCATAATTTACCATGTACGTCGCTACGTCTTCATTTCATACACTCACAGAATGAGTAATGAAGTGGTGGTTATTTTATAACTCTGTCTCCTTCTTTCTGACATTAAATATTGAAGCTACAAGCACTTTCTGAGAATTATGAGATGAGGAGCTTAGAAAAAGAGTTGTTTCTTTGATAACAAAACACTGTGCGCTAAATATTAATTAATCAGACTCCTGTTGATTCCATTTATAAATTGAGGAGACTTGGAAGAAAGGTGTTTTGTGAATGCTATGCTTCATGAGCATCCTATAACACTTTCAAAAATTGTTTTGAAATTGATGGAAATAGTTATTTATGAACTTAGCTCTTTTTCAGTGAAAGATGGTGTGAGCAAAGAAGAAGAAAGCTGAAGAAAAGGCATGGTCATTAAATACTTCCTTTAAAAATAGAAAATAAATGATGAATAGATGCATTTTGCACTCTTAAAGCGATCCTTGCTTTCCTGTTATGGTGTTACAAGTCTATAATTTCTGGTATTTTTCTTTAAATGGAGAAGGATTAGAGAATATCTGTTTTTCTGGTATTTCTGGTGTAATTTTGTTGTAAATTGTTCAAAATTAGGTCTTTGGGTTTATTTCAGCCAAGGTATACTGACTTACTTGGAAATATATCTGTTTATATTCGCTGTTTATCAGTCCCAGGGTACTTATCCTATACCATAATGAAAATCTTGCAGTTTACAAAACCGTGTTTGTGTTTTGAGGCACATTGCTTGCTGAGAACCACAGAGTGACTTTTTACTGTCAGTGCATTACACCAAGCTGCCTGTGGATTTACATGCTGCCCATCAGCTGAGGGCCCTTGCGCTTGTCAGTCTGGCCAGCCAGCTGTCAAAATGCTTTCAGTCCACTCATTACTTGGTTTTTAAAGAGCAGACAAGAATATCACTACAGAGAGGACAAAGAGCTATTGCAGCTTACTGTGACACTTCAAAAAGCAAATATATTGGTAGGCAATGCCACCAAGTCATCTAGGTTCTGATTTGATCATCTGCAATTGGAGAAAAAATAATTCAGACATCTACTACAAGTTAGCAAATCAGCAATTGAGATCTGATGGTCTCTTAGGTGTTGCCCTGTGTCTGTTTGGGCTCCTTGTGTCTTTACGTCAGGACAGCCTTGCATTTGTTTTCTGTTACCTCCCTGGACTCCATCAGCTCCATGACTGTATAAGCTCCTGAACTAATTTTTATCCTGCCCAGTCAATACCCACCACAGCCAGCTTCCCCTTCAGATTTTTGTCCACATACTGCAGTCTCCCAGATGCTTCAATCCAGTTCATGTTATCACTGGGTTCAGTTAAATGTAAAGACCCATTCTTTGTTACAAGGTTTGCTTTTTCTCTTCTTCTTAGCAAGCAAATGACAAAATTATTCTGGGAGCTGCAATATGTCTGGATAACAGTACCTGCCATTGAAGTAAACTATGTTGAAACTTGGGATATTCTGCAAATGCTTTTAGGAATCTTTGAGACCAATATTGTGTCTTCTTCAGGTGGTTTTTTTTTGTTGTTGTTGTTGTTTTTTTTTTTTTGTTTGGTTTGGTTTGAATTTAATTGTATGCAACATTTTCAATAAAGGAAACACCAAATGTAAATATGTATTAAAAGGAACATTTTGCGTTTGGATAACGTGTCTCGAATTATGAGATAAATCATGCTGCCCAAGACGCACTAAAGTACATTGGATCAAATTACATGTATTTCTATCACCTTATATTATAATGGACTTTCTAATGACATCCATATATATATATTATCATCCATAATCCAATGGTATATGTACATATATAAAAATTTCTAAAAATCCTGGGTTTTGGTGGCACCTTCTGACAATGTATTTCTTTTGTATCTTTGAGCTGTTAATGCCTGATAGAGTTCTTCTAGAAAATAGTGCTAATTACCATCTTCCAATTTACAACCATGATTAGCAGAAAGTATAAGAGAAAGTATTAAGTCACCACCTGTATAAATATCAATTAAAATGATCTACTTGGTGGGTGTGTGGGTGGGTGTCTGCAGTCATGAAATTCCCATAAAGGAAAATTTCAAACTGAGGAGTGAACGTGGCAAGGAGGAGAGTGAAGGATGTTGCATATTCTGTTTTCTGGAGAGAAAAAAAAAAAAAAAAAAAAAAAAAAAAGCAAACAGGGATTGCAGCTGGTTGAAGTGTGATGTTGCACAGCAGTCGATTCTGTGAGGATGTAGTTCATTAGGAGGACGGCGAGCCAGAGATGTTGCTGTCTCCATCCTGGAAATATTGCCATAGATGGTTTGTACTCTGTGTCCACGCAGAGGAAGGACCACTCTGGCGTCCCCAGCAGTTTGTGCTGCTGGGATCTGTGCACAACCCAGGCTGCAGAGTGGTGTCTGCAAGATGAAATGCATCTCTTTTCAGTCACGTGGCAGTGTTTTGATTGTTCTTTAATTACCCTGTAAGCTTTCTTCAGGATGTAATGCTGTGCTATGTAGATGCTTCTCTGTACAGAACAGAGTTGAGTAAAATTAGGGGTGTTACTAGAATAATATTTCAACTCAAGGAATTATTTTTCTTTTGTTATTGTTTTCTGTTTCCATGCCAAAAGTTCTCCTCAGTGCTTTCTAGCCAGATGAGCAGGAATTCCTAATATGGATAGCACATCTCTTTTTTAATATGGTTATATTAACAGTAGTTTCATTGTTTACCTGTTTCCATTGGAAAACTTCATTTTTTCTCTCTCCTGCTTAAGCAAAGCTATGCAGATGCCGCCTAGAAATCTAGACCTACGAACAGTAGGCTTTGTGGCAGAAGGGAACTTGATAGCTCATGTGAAAGCCCATGATGACTGTGCCCAGTGCCTGGGAAGGCTGCATCTCCAGCAGCACACACATTCGACAGCCCTTCTACGAGCAGGGATGTGGGTACCGCTTGTGTGCATGAGTGGTGTGTGAATCGGGGCATACAAGGCACCCTATCTGCTGTGAATGCTACCTTAAGTTTTGTTTGGCAGGGACATTTTGTTTGGTGAAAAAGGTGGAAAGCTATTGGCTGCTGTTGCTTTCAATAAAGAGTGCTAGCATAGAAAGAACTTTGCATTTTATATGGTCATAGAACTAAAAATATGTGAAAATCACAAAGGTAAAGAGGAATGAGGCTTTCAAGAAAAGGATCTGTAAAAATAGATACTTTCTGGTACTTCCAAAGACTTCTGAGAGGAAACATGCTAATCTTTTTATAAATACCAGTCTTCCTTGATGCTAATCCTATGCAACTACAGAAAGAAGAATTGATTTTCTGCATTGATGTGGCTATTTCTGCCCAGGCTATAGAGGCAGGACATGGTTTTTATTGATTTGGCCCTGAACTTCCCTGACTCCTGATGAGCACAAATGACAGAGCCGCTCCAAAGAGAGCTGTGAAGCAGCAAGAGAACCAGTACTGCTGCCTTTGTGAGGCTCCCTTGCTGCTTTGCAATATGAATTATACATTGGATTACCATCATGGCAATTAGAACAGGATCCAGATGTTGACTGTGTGACCTGTACTGAGTGCTGCTCCTTGGAGTGCTTGATCTCTGCATAATGGTAAAGGGAGAGATTTGTACTATAATTATAGAGAAACGTTGATGGGGCTGAAACCTTGAACAGTACTGGAAGGGCTTTGTGTTTCCAGGGGATGTTTCTGTCAGAAGAACAAATGAAAAGGAATTCAAGTGAAAAATGCATTAAGAACTATTAGATGACACTTAAAGCTCAGGCAGGGCAGGTTTTCCCAGTTACTTTTTGCAGAGGTTTCCAGCATCGGGCTGAAGGCAGCTGGAGTACCTTCAAATCCTGGAAGCTTCACTTAGCGTCTACTGGGAAATTGGCTGTTGTGATACTGAGTGGTTTTAATTTTAATCTCCAGGAGACATGAAGGTACCTGTAAAGACACAGGACACCTTGCAGGACAGGACATTTTTCTCTGGACAAATACCAGATCGCATAAAGCCAGATTCTCCTCTCTGTTTCTATGGCCAAACTGTTTCAGTGCTGCTGCTCCTGATGGCTCACGCTGTGGTTTTGTAACAGAGGAAGATGGGTATTATAGACTGCTTCTCTGCTTTTTGTTTCATTCGGTTTTAATACATACACTTATTTTAATAAATAAGCTCATCTTTTCTGAAGCTTTTGTGTTCATGACAGAGGAAACATGAGTGTGTCTTTCAAAAAGAATAACATCTTCGATAAGATGCTGTGTCATTCTGCAAACTGCATCCTTCCAGTAATGTGAGCATTCTCCCACTCCCTCTTTATGCTAGTAGATAAGATTAACTTGTTATGAATTTACTTGCTGGTTCTAAGCAGATCTAAAACACGTTGTCAGCATCCCGCTTTGTACTATCATCCTTAAAAAAAAATTAAAAAAAATCCTTATAGCTTTCTTATACCCAGCCAAAGGCAGAGAGATAAGGCTGAGCCCTTTCTAGTATGTGTGTAATTTAAAAATCAGAGAATATTTCTTCCACAAGAATCAATAAAGTATGAATATAAAATTGTCAGGTGATAGCAACTGTGTGATGCAGAGGATTAGCAACTTGTCCTTTTATTATCAGGGGCTAGGTTCAAGCTTAGATACAACAAATCAGAAATAATAATATGCTGCATGGGCTTCAGTAGTACTGAACAAAAAGAGCGAATGTGCATGATTTCCCAGACCAGCTGGGAAATATTTAGCGCTGCTCTAAACTCTTGCTGTCTGTTCAGACCACGTGTGGGCTCTCAGGCCAGCACTTGATTGTTGCTCATTCTCTACCATTAGGACAAGCCTAGCCCACCACAAGAAGGAAATGGTGTTCGTGAATTCCTCTTGGGATGAGCTCAGGAGGTAGCAGTTTTCCCTCTGGGTGTGGCTGCATTGGTGCTGAATAAAAGAAAGGCTGTGCCGTCTCTGGTGAGCATGGGCATGAGCACAGGCTGGTTCCGATGATGAGGACTGGAGTCAACCAGCACCTTCCTCAGCTGCCTTTGACAGCCACAGTTGCTATGGGAACCTTCTGAGGAATGCCCTCTTTTAGTGTTTAGATAAATAAGCTGAATTTTCTCTGTTATTTTTCTAACAATGTCTAATTTTCTCTGGGAGAAGCAAACCGCAAATGGATTCAACACACCGTCAATCCAGCCTCCAGAAAATATAATAAATATAGATTCAGTGTGCTGCGTGCATTTGTATTTGCCTGTTTGCCTCTCTTGGAAGCACAGGTACAAGGGCAGGGCATGGCCTTGATACTCTGCTTCAGCCCAGAGCTATGGTTTTAATTACAACTCCAAAAGAACTGTGAATCACCTAGTGAAACATCAGTTAATACCTCAAATAATTAGCTGTGATAAATAGAGTGAGTTGGGCACTCCTAAGTAATTGCTCTGTTTCACCTGAGAGATTTCTGCATTCCAGCGGTGGGTTAGCAATTCCTATGCATGATTTGTAAAGCTGCTTGTAAACACTTCTGGACTGAACAGGGTCAGGAGCACCCTGCGGAGGAGTGCCTGGCTTGCAAGGGGTGCCATAATGTTCTGGGGGAAGGAAAAATGTTATCTTAACATGAGATTGATTTCAGCATGAGCAGTGGCAGTATTTAAATACGGAGGTATCTAAATAAACTCTGATTTATTGGTAGAAGTGAAGCATGAAGGATTTCTGCAGCTTGCCAAACCAATTTGATTTAATGCTGCACACTTTTCCAGGTCAGATCCACACACAGAGAGCATTTCACCTGTGCGTGCTTAGAATTAGGCCATGAAGAGGTGAGCCAAAAAATTAGCTTAACTGTAGAAGCGGATCACCAGTATCAAAAATTCATGAAGACAATAGTGGGACATTATCCCCTTGGAGGCAGGGCACAAATTTCTGTCTGCATAGTTCATATTAGCGGGCCTGTCCTGATGAATAAGGACAGAAGTTTTAACCAAGCTATAATAATTAGACTGAGCCAGTGGTTTGAAGAAACAATGTCTTCGCTCAAAGTGGTACACTATATAGGATAGATGTGCCTGATAGCCTCTGCAACATCTGGCACAGGACACTTGCGTCTGGTTTAGAGCAGTCTGGTTTAGAGCAATCTAAGCTTCTAAGGCACCTACCACATTCCCAGTCCTGATAAAACATGCCTGGTCAGGATAAACACAATTCATGTCTGGTGGAGATTTTTTGAACAATGTGACAGTTTCTAGTTCATTATTCTGGAGATTTACATACAAAAGAAATAGCAAAGCAGTAAAAGTGCAGTACTGCTGACACCAGCGTAACAGATGAATGCTTAGTACAGCAAAGTGATGGAGAATGCATAATTTTGTTCCCAATCACCTGAGCTGAAAGACATTTTAAGTGAAAAATTCATTCAGATTTCTGAATTTCTGCTGCACTTCCAATGTCCTGTACTGCACAAGGTAACGTAGAAGATTCTCTTTATGCTGTGACAAACTAATTCCAAAACAGATCTTTGCACAAAGTAGAATTTACCGTGTTAAAAGATAAAGAGCAAAGAACTTCTAATAGAGTTGACATGAGAGTTTACTTTGGCCTTCTTTTGCCATATTTGAATAATGAAAACTGTTTTCATGTTCAGAAGCTCTGCCAACGGGAATCAGAATTATCAAGTAAAAATTATCAAGTAAATTATGCTTTTTTAGAGACTTAAGATGCTCCCATCATGCAAAGTTTAACTGTTTTTTTTTCTTTCTTTCTTTCTTTTTTCTGCACCTGGAAGTAATATTTGTGTTCTCTTGATCATTGTGCATTGTTTGATATATATATTTACTCGTAATTACTTAACCAAAAAACTACTTATAAATATCTTTATTGGGACTGGAAAACGGGATGTTTTTACCAACTTAGCAGTTTTACCTGTTTTTTTTTTTTATTGTTATTATTATTTCTTAAACTGATTGCATTATTCTGATTAACTAGTAACTATTAAAGATGCAATTAAAAGTATACTCTCATAAGTTACGTTTTACGTCTTTCCATCATCCTATGCAAGCAATAAGATATCAGGTTCCTACTTCTAGAAGTCGTGTGAATTAGCCTTCTGGAGGACACATTTTTCTAACCTGTTCCCCAGAGTGAGAAACGATGCATCAAGAGAAGATGAAGACTACACCAAAGCTGGAGTGGAGAAGCGCGTCCCCTGATCCAGTAAAGGCCCTTGCAGTGGCTTGCAGTGGGGCTGGCGGGTGCCTCTGTGCCTGGCCTGCAGAGCTGCCTGCCCTCAGGAGAGAAAAGCTGCTAGAAGCTCACCAACGTTTCTAGTATTGCAAGAAGTATAAAATTATCAATATAATTATATTTTTGATCCCCTGATAAATATAAAAAAATTAGCTTTCTTCTAAGTAATCAACCTTTTACCATTACTTGATTTTAAGATTTTTTCAGGGTTGTTATTTTCTCTTTAGCTCTTTGCATTTTATCTAAACTGTTTGGGCCAACATAAACTTATAGAATAAGGTATTTCAGAGAAAATTATTTGTCCTGTTCATCAGTTGAGAGTTTGCTGATCTCACCTCTGAAGGTTTTCTCTAAATACAAGAACAGAACTTGATACCACCTACCTCAGAGTAATTGCTGTCTGGGCAGCCTTGATCTGATGCTGGAGATCAAAGTTGCTCTTTATCCTTACCAGGTAAAGGACTTCATCTTGCTGGTCTGGTCCGTATCTCACATGAAACATGGGCTGAGTAGAGGAGCTGATAAGTAATACATTTTATCTAGAAGTTAAAATTTCACTGCTCAGCAAGGTCAGCCAGATTTCAATACTTATTCTGATGAATACTTCATGTCCTTACTTTCTTGACTGTGTGCTTACAAATGCCAAAGGACTGGAGCAAGGCTTTTAGCTTACATGTCATAAAGAGCTTGTTTGTTTGACTGCAGCAAGTGAAGCAAAGGGTTCTGTTGGTACAATCCTTATGTACGTATGCTACAAGAGCATCCTACCTGAGCCTGGAGCTTCAGTCCATTTGGGATTGTCATCATTAGCAGACACACACTTTGCTATCCCATTGGATTTGGAGAGATGTCTGAAATGTGGAAGTGCTCTCTTCACTTGCAGGCTTAAACATCAGGAAAAAAGAAAGCATGAGCAAAGCATCAGAAAGTAACACGTTTTGTGAGCTGTGATACCAGGCAGATGCAGCATGAGTTACAAACAGAGCTGCTTTGTCTCTGAAAAACAGATGTGTACAACAAATGCTATCAGTGTTCCATAAGGATCCATGTAATTTGTTTAAAAATGCAGGTAATGAAATGAAACTGTAAGCCTACTACCATAATACAAACCATAATACAAACCATAATACAGCGGAAAACAGAGCTCCATACATTATGTATCCGTAATGGAGTCCTGTGGGTGACTACTGTATGTGCTGTTGTATAAAGGTAAGGCACAGATGTGACAGAAAAACAAATGAGAGGGTTACCTTTTTCCACCATCCAACTCTTTTCTTGTTATTGTTTGTTTGTTTGTTCGTTTAATAAACAAGGCTTTACAATTCCTTAAGTAAATCCTTAGTAGCTTTTAAAAATAATTTTAGACAGATCTGGAAGAACCTGTATATATTTAAATGAAATTTTGGTTGTTTTTATGCCAGAAAATGCAGTGTATTTCATTAGGTAAACAGAGACCTCTAAGTTGTTCATAGGAGCTTATGATGATAGTCAAAATAAATTGCATTTAATTTTCATGATAATCGATTTTCTGAGCTTTATCAATCTTCTATCAATAGTTTCTGTTTGAGGTGTTACTAGGAATCAATATTGAACTTCAGATAGTTAGGCTGATCCCATGCCAGATATCTGTCTGAATCATCAGTGACTAAGTTAAATTCAAGAAGTGTGTTTCAGTTTAAGGCTTTAAAATCTTGCAAGTGAGCCTGGACTCACAGAGCTGTCATTTTTATACTACTGAATCTGTTTATTTTTGGCCAAAACTCGGAGATGACAGAACCAGTTGTTTATGTTTATGCTTTTAGCAATACTTACTTATCCAAATAAGTAAGTTATCTAGCCCAAAAGACTAACAAATATTTGTATTTCATGAAATCAGTGGAAAATATGTACCTCACACTTAGTAATGACAAATGACATTGGATTAATTGTAGGCCTTAAAAGTTACAATCACTAGTTTACCTCTCAGTCAGTAATTTACCTCTTTGTCTCTGAACCATTTTAGATTATTTCAGAAAAACAATTCATTTCTTTGTTATTTAAAATTGAAATGCCTATAGTTTTGCAAACAATAATGCTATTTAAGAATAAAGTAATTAGAAGGATTTTTAGGGAGATTAAGGCATTTGCACATATCTAAGGAGCAAGAATTGCACCAAAAAGTTAGCAAGAAGGAATTGTGGATAGTGTTTTTTCACCTTGGCTAGAACATTTTGAAAAGTACTGCTTGGGAAGCTGAGCCACATCTGTCTTTTCAGAAATAGAATAATTTGAAAAAGTAATTTTGTATTTTTTATCTTTTTTATATATATATATGGCAAAATTTGTGAGGATAGGTTACAACAGCATGGTTTATAGTCTGTGTCCACAATCTTATTTTTTTCCCCCCAGTGGGATCAATGGTTTGCTTGAAATAACTTGTTTGTGTGTTTTATATAACTGGGAATAAAGTGGAGTCTAGTTTTAAGATGTTTATGCTGGATGCCCACCCTAAAGATCATGGCAGTGCTGTCTGCTTAGATCACATCCCAGCCATGCCTGTCTCCAAGTGAATGACAGCAGCATGGCCATGTCCTGACTTGTGGCTTTTGATACCACGCGCAGCCATTGTCTGCGCTGCTGCACTCTGCTCTTATTTTTGGCAGAATCAAACTAATTACTATTTTTTATTCGTTTCCATTAATCAGACTCTCCTACTACTTACCCCCCAGCAGGAGTCTGTCTGTATGGTGAAATTGTACTCCATCCTTTTTGTGTCCTATGGCTATTCCAAGAGATGATATTCCCCCTTTTCTCAGTTATGTCCTTTCCTTAGTTTTAGAACCTAACATAACTCTTTCTCTCCTGAGATCTTATTTACAAAAAACTGTGGTGCTAAATAGGATAAAGCTAAAGGCAATTAAGGCTTCCCTCACCATGATGCTAAAGTTACTTAAAAGCTTTAGATGTACAAGACCCCCAAAGATGCTGTAGGTTCTGTTTGTGTCTTGATTGCTTAATCTTCCTGCTTTGATTGCCAAAGATGATGATGTACGGAAGCAATCAAATCTTAAGAAAATTGTAACATCATGACATGGGTGAACCTATACAGACATTTTTAAAGCAAATTTAAATCACAGAATCATGAATTATTCAGGTTGGAGAAGACCTCTGAGATCATCTAGTCTAACCTGTAACCTTTAACAATACACTGCCCAGCTCAGAATTGAAATGTCTTTCTTACTTTAGGAGCTCACATATGGCATCAATGTTTTAAAATTTGGAGGTAAGGGTGTGAAGCTGTTTTGTTTTATTCCTCAGGCCCCCATACACTTAAATTCTTAACTCTGCCAATTTCTTTTTCCTTTGCAATCCAGGCTGATTCAATCTTGTAGTCACCTGAATCTGCAGAACTGTGCAGATAAAAACTGGCCATTAGATTTTGTATATTCTTTAAATATCAAGAAACAGATAAATGACCAAACTAAAACTAATTCTGGATTACTACTTAGTTTTAAACTGAATATCATGTTTGAAGGTAATCTACTCTGTAAGGACTGTAGCTGATTTTAGAAGTGAGATTAAGTACAAGAACAAAACTATTCACATCTATGTAGATGCTGAAAAAGAGTTTTGGTTTAATAAATGTAAAATAGGTACTCAAAATGCATTGCCTTTTAAGGTGCATACTTTTTTTTTCTTTTGTGCTTTGATATTGTAAAATGAAGAGCACAGTAATTGCAGATGCATTACAAAGTAGTTAGTGGGTTCTTCAGTGACTGTGACAGAAGTGTAGGACGGTAGGTGGAAGTCTTTTCCAAGTGATGGACATAATCCAGAGTTATTGCTCCCTGGGACAAGTGATGTTTGTTTTCATAACAAGTATTCGCATTTATCAAAGCCTATTTACTTACCCAGCTGTACGAAATCATGACAGTCAGCACACCATTGCATTACAGTACAGCAATCCAGTTAGGAGGAATCCTTCAGTAAGTGCGTGAACAGCTATGACAAGTGGCTTATTTGCTAAATGCAATGCTCTGTAAGTGCCTACAAACCAAACAGCTGTGTTACGGTGTTGATCTCTATTAGTTTTACAGATCCTATTTCTTTCTTAAAGTGCTCATATATTTGACTGTCCCTGTCCAGCCTTTTACTGGATTAAACAATTTGACATGACTGAATATGAAATCATGGGAGATTTAGAAGAGACTAGTTTAGTCCTTCTATAACACCATTTTTATTCCAAGCAGAAGGACTTCGTATTTGATAGATATTTTCTACTGAATTTAGTTCCTGGAAACTGGATTTCAGCTTTCTGCTATGAGCTCAGTCTGTTTTATTTTTGAAACGCTAAGGAAGCAGTCAGAGAAAGTAGTCATGAGGGCCACAAATTGAGCATGTTAAGAGGTAGAACTGGCATACAGACAGCATTTCCAGTGCTGTTGCTGAAGAGAGGGTCTTTGTATATACACCAAAAGCATGGTTATGCAGACTTCATAATACTTTATTAGACTAGCTTAATCTTGGTGTCAAACAAGTAGACTTAATAATACCTATTAACTTGAATCAGTATTCTTACTGGGAAATAAGTCATTTTCAGTATTAGAAATATTATCAATTTACTAGGGATATACATATATATATTTACGGGACTTTCTTTGGCCAATGCTCACTGGAGAGCTCCCTGCAGAGTTGGTTGTACACAACCTACCCCATACAACTTCCTAAGGATAGGAAAGAAGGCCATAATCATGCTGTAGGGCATTACAGCTTGCTTCTGCTTTGAACAGCCACAGCACACAGCGTAGCCTGCCAAGAGGCCACTGTAACATCTAAGCATACAATTAACTGTAAGTGTGTGAGTAATCTCATCCTTTTTCAGTGAAGCATTTAAGCACGTGTTTATGGTTAATGATTAGGTCCAGATGAAAGCAGTAAGATGATCTATGATTAAAGTTAAACATATGTTTGTGCGCTTTCTTGAAGAGGAATGAAATTATTCAAATCCCGTAGCACTGTGTGGGTCACCTCACAGTACTGTATTTTCCAGCATTAACCATCAAATTCTCCAGTGGGGTAATTTATAAATTTTTCTAAATGTGAGAGGTTCAAACACATTAATCTAAGTTCTCTGATCTAGTAGTTTTGATCTGCATTTTGGTTAGCGTATGCACACTGTTTCCCTAGAATTCAAAGTGCTGACGAGGAAGAATTTTGCAAGTGGAGATCCAGATCCTGAATTCAGGATCTGAGCCTGTAATAGCATAATAGGTATTGCAGTATTGTCCACCAAGTTGTCCTCTCCAGTAAGTACTTTTTGAAAGTATAATTGGTAGTTGCTTTCAGGGGGAAAAAAAAAAAAAAAACACTTTTTGGGAAAAAAAAAAAAAAAGCAGCAGTTATTGCAACACGGTTATTGCAATATGACTCACTTACCAATTATTAAAAAAATAATGTATTATATGACATTTTCAAAATGTCCCATTCAAACAAACAAACAAAACCCACAAAGCTCATTTTAGTTTAAAGGTTTAAAGTAAGGCTTTTAAGAGCGATTTCTTCATTTCTTTGAAGTTGTCCGTAAAATATGGGTGATCTTATACCTAATCTTCAATAGTTCTTTCAATTTATTTTATTGAATATATTATCCCTTATGTAGCATTTATGGCACAAAGCATTTTAATCAATGTAAAGTGAAGAAAAAATAGAATGGTGTAAAAGGCATAAAAACATATCTTTTTTTGTTGTTCTTGGCATACACTGAGTGTTATCTGTAGGATGTAAAATAGGGATTAAAGAGAGGTGTAAGACTGTAGGGATTTCTGAAATCCATGTGTGAGTTTTCTCCAAAGGCTGAATCTTAATTCCAACCCCATGGGACGATAATCTAGATTTTTGCTTCTTCACTTCACTCTGTTTATAAATTGGTTAAAGGGGCTGCTCCCTGTCCGAGAACAAAACCACCTCTTTGTTTATGCAAAATGCACAACAGATCATTGCAGGTTGTTGTTGTTGTTTGTTAATTTTGTTTGTTTGCTTGCTTTTTCACAGCTGACCTAGAAAGAGGGACTAGAGCTCCCTAATTATACACTGGGCCTTCCCACTGGTTGAGCCTGAATATTTGCTGAGCCCATTACATTTCACTGGTTCCAAATTCCTACCAGCCCTTCTCCAGGTATATCCTTGCTTTAATGTAACCTCCCTTAGAGGCCATTCTCTGTCTTCTGCCTATTCAGGGGAGAAGACAGCAGAAATTTTAAAGGCATCTGAACAACTGTGTAAGAATTAAATAAATAAAATCAAGGAACAAAGTGATAAGTCAATATTTTTAATTTCTTGTGCCATCATATGGATAGGAAAGGAATCAGTAATGGCTTTGTGGCCTCTTTTTCATGAAGGATCCCAGTTTGTTCTTCTTCCTTGCTGTACTAGAAAAAACATGCTGCATTACATAAGTTTGATGGAAAATGTGCTTTCATTGTGCGTCAATTTAGGATAAAATGTGCTTTCATTGTGCGTCAATTTAGGATATTAATTCTAACTGCATCATATTTTGTTTTCTGGCTGCATTTACTGAATGTCACTATTATTTTGTAACACTACTACAGGCTTTTATTCTATGTAAAACTGCTTACACATTATTTGTGATATTTATTTGGAGACAGGTGATGGAAAAAAACATATTAGATAAAACTGAATTATGTTGCCAAGCCTTGGTCTCTCGGTGTTTATAAACGGAGATAGTAGAAAACAAATTAAAAGCAAAATTCCCCTTCTTACAATTGTCAGTCTCCACATTGTTGCCACTCTCAAAATGATGTTTCCAGTGGTTGCAGGTCTGTGAGGGCAGACATGGGATGTGAGGCCAAGATTCTGGTGAACACTGAGTGCCTTTGTCTGGGGGGAGTCTCCAACTCATACAGGGGGTTATTAAAAGATGATGGGGAGGGATGAGGTTTGCAGATGTTCCCCTGTGGCTTTTAGAGCTCTCAGGGTTTCCTCATTCCCTTTCTTTGGATCTGTCCATCTTCCTATGTCACACAGAAATCCTTCCCTCCTGCCAGGTCCCGTGTGACTGTGAAAGCACTCCAGGCACGAGTGCGGTGGGACCAGCTGACCTCTCTGCATACAGCAGGGATGATGCCCAGACAGTCCCGGTGACATAATCTGCTACCGTCTATCTCCTTTCCCCCTCTCCCTTCCGAGTAATTTCCCTTCGCTACCTTCAACCCCTCCCTTACCTTCTGAGTTATTATGACAGATACGGTTACCTAGGTGCTGGTGGCCTCGCACACTTGTGCTTCCCCAAAAGGTTGCCAATTCTCTTCAAATATCTGTGACATTTGGCCAGATAACTCCCGTTAACCGCTTGTGGAATCCAGCATGCGAGCTGTAACTTCTGCCAGCTTCTCAGGCTGTCATTTCTTTAAACCAGCAGTTTTCTCCTGTCACACCCAGGGATTTTGTACACCTTGGAAGATGGCTCAGCTTTGGCTGAGGACCTTGGCTGCAGCCTGTTCACGTGCCGGGAGCTCTCCAGGATATTTTTCACTCATTCCCAGCAGACACTGCTATTGCAGTGGCCAGTGCCCTAAAGCACCAGAGTCCACAGATGCTTTTGTACAGATTCTCACTCTTTCCTATCTCCCTTTTCTTTCTGGGGCAAGGTAAACCTCATGTCCTCTCAGGTTTTCATAAATTCTAATTTCATGTCAATATTTCTTGAACTCATACAAGGAACAAGAACTTTTTGGCTCATTTGTCTTTCTGGGACTTTGAAGCAGGAGGGAGGAATCAAGGTGTGCCAAGATTTGGACTAGCAACAGCTCAGCTCCTGGGGGGCTGGGAAATGAGAAGTTATTGGTCACAGGTGTTGACCTACCAAGGGAACAGCCAGTAATGGAAGATAGCAGTTCATCCAGGTCCTGCCGCCACTTCTAACCCACAATCCTGGCTCCTTTGCACTCCTGGTCCTGCAAGACCTGGGCTGCTGCTTTTTCACCTAAGAAGCATTTGTGTTTCTGTCCTACCTGGGGACAGGCTACTCCATGTAATTTTATAGTGCACTGCTGTACAGAGTTGATCTGGGTCAGATGAGGAAATGAAATAATTTATCTGCCAGATTATAAAATAGGAGGTATGGGATGTTGCCTCCGTTAGTAGTGAGATTCATTCAGTAATGTCTTCTTGTAGAAAAGTGTTACCAAGACATCTTATTCAGCAGAAAGGTGGTTGGTATAAAATTACTCCATGACCATTTCAGAATGAATTTGAATGAGCAGGCTGAGCCTGTGCTGGATCAGCACTTTACCTTTTATGCCTGTATTGATTTTGATCCAGCCCTGTGAGCTTTAAAGACAAATTTACCGTACTGTCAAGCCACAAACTTCAAAAGGTGTCTTTGATTGAAAGGAAGTTTAATGTGATCTATGCAGAAGAAAAATCATTAATCAAAGTTATTGTAGATTTGGTCTATTAATGGAAGAAATGTTGTAATAAAGTCTCCTAAAGCTAGGGCTTCATTTGTTTGCATTCATTTTAGACCATTCTTCCCCCTACACACCAGAGGAAAGCTCTAGTGAGTTCTGCCAGGATTTCCTCTGTGTTTTATTTAAAACTGTCAAATCAGCAGCAAAGAGCATGTGACATAAGTCAAAAGCCCTTGTTTAATTTCAGGAAGGATTTCTGGGCTAGATAAAGAAACAGACCTAGATGGAGGAAAGAAAGATGGGCCTGAAGAAGAGCAAGGGCTATAAGAGAACTAATTTGAGGCGTAGATGTTGTGGTTGGGGAAGATAACAGAAACAAAGGGAAAGAATAAATAGGAAAATCTCAGTCTTACAGTCCTGAGTTGCCATTTTTCTTTTATCTGCGTGCTCACTGATCAACATCCATAAAAATAGGGAAGGGATTTTTTTGAAAAAAAAAAAAAAAAAAGGCAATTCCTATTGTGGCAAATTTGTTGCTGCTTACATTTTGCGTTCTTCTATTTTCTTTGTAATGCTGTAATTGGTAGGAGTCCATGCAATAATATTGCATGGAACTATGTCTTTTTGATGCAGTAATTTACATTTAAATTCTTTTTGTATGTGCATGTGTTTTATCTTTGAGGTCCTTTCATTAGTAATTGTAGCTCTCATTATCAAATGTTAAATTTAAAGCAAAGCACTTTTGTATGTTTCTGCTTACTTATATTTTCTTGACAAGTCATCTTCATGGTCATACATTCTGTAATTTGTCCTATTATAGTAATCTAAATTACTTTTTAAACTGTTCTCCTGTTTTTGAGAGCTGAATGCAAGCACTTCAAATTTGTATGTTCATTACAGACACAGATGAATGTGAACCCATTGACTTTAGTCAGAAAAAGTACAGTTCTGTGATCCAAAACACTGTTACAGGTATGCACAAGTTTTCTGCCTGTGCTGTCAGCGTGGTGTATTTGCTGGCTGTAAAACTAGGGTTACACAACTGTTGTTGGTGTGTTGTATATGGAATCACATTTAAGCAGAGGAGATAGCAAGAGCATAGGTTCTTACTCCTCCCTCCTTCAAATCAGGGAGTGGAGTGGTGTCTCTGAAATCAGAAACCTTACGTGTAAGGATTGCTGAGCCCATATGTTTAGCGCATAATAAACGTAACTGTGTCAGTACTTAGCTTCCCTCTGGTTCAGTTCATTCTTTCCAGCTATTGTTAGTATTACAAAGATACTTATATTCATCAACTTTTATTTCTGGGTTATATTCCTGTTTTGAGAAATTACGTTTTGTGTGTGTGTGTGTGTTTTAAATTTTTGTGTTTGGAGATTTCAGGTAGAGTAATAATATCAAGCAAGTGTTTTATTTTACATCTACTATTTTGTGTTTAATATTTCACATTTTTATAAAGAAAAACATTCATGTCATGAGAATTCCTAATGAGTTGTCTTTTTGCATTCTTACATGGCAGGAAAATTGTGCAAGGAAATTAGAATTGTAACACTAAAATATAGCATTAGTTATTTCAGTGCTTACCTGACATTTCCCTCCTCTTGTCAGGAGGTCCATGTAAGCACCACATGCTGGGAAACAGTTTTTGAACAGCATGACTGTGTTTGTTTTTTTTTTTTTTCTGTCAGAAGTGGGAAAAAAAAAAAAAGGTTGCCTGAACTTTCTCAAAACAGCAATTTCAAAATTTGATTCCTCAGAGAACAAAACATCCACTTAATATATTAGTGCATTTTCAGCAGGACTTTGTGTTTCCAGATTAATTTACATTTTAAATTACTCTGAAAGCATTAATTTACTGACTAACATGGGAAGTACAGATGAAAGAGTTATTTAGTTTATAAATTGTGCCATCTACTTTCAATGTAGGAATGGTTAATGGCTTTAAAATATATAAAGACTAATTGTCCTACAGATTTTGTAACCAGTCATGTTAGTAACATTCAGTTGTACTATTTGCAACATTAACTGTAATGTACATGATAAACGTGGGTCAGCCATATAAGTAACGTTAATGACTTCAAATGAAATCATCCCAGTTAAAAAATGCTGTGCCAAAACTATTCTACTTGTATAAAAATGGTAAAATATTAAAGCAGCTATGAAGAACAAATTAATTGCAGTATTTGTACGTATATTTGAAGTCTGAAAATATGAACATCAATTTGAACTTAATAAAATTTAAGAAGATTGAATTATGGCTACAGTCATAATTCACAGTGCATTTCTAATGTCTAATTTTCTGGAATTCTGGTGCAACTCAAGTAAATCAGAGTACATAAATTATTCTGAAATTATGATGAAAATTGTGTTACATACTGTTTCCTACTGGTTACTACCTTTCTTTGCTGTGCTCTTTTTCTTTCTCAAATCTGTATTGTGCACTTTTAGTATATGAAATGTTTGCTCACCTTTAAACCATATAGGTAGCTTGATGGTCCCCAAAAATCTTTAATGGTTGGATCTTCCTAATCAATGCAAGTAGACAATGAAGAAAAAAATAAAAAATGAAATTCCTTACTCCAGGAAAATCAATGGCAGATATTCTTGTAAGGAACTACCAGGTTTACAGAACGCAACAGAAAAATTACAAGGACATTATCTTAATATCCTCATATCTTTACTTTTATACTGTTTTCGCTTGTACTGCCAGCCTTCCTTGTCCTGTTGTGGATGGTATGATCTGAAACAAATAATCTTTCACTGTTCTAATTTCTTCTCTCTTTTCAACATCATAGAAGCATTGAGAGAAATAATTCATTAGTATTTGAAATGTGTTTGCAGTATTTGAGAAGCAGGGTGAAAGTGGAATTTATTGAAGGAAATGCAACACAGTTAATGATACTTCTCAAATAATAATTTCAAAATAATATTTCTAGCTCCCTTTATAATTAATGTGGCTTTGTGTGCCAGGTGGTGATAGAAGAAAATGATTAGAAGTAGTTAATGACTTTTCAATTAATGCATTGTTTATATATAGTTATCTTTCATTTAAAGCTATTGAATAGAAACATGAGTCCACATACAAAAGAAAAATACAACTCTCTCATAGCAAACTTAGGTGAAATGTGAGCATAGGAATGCTCTTTATTTTTAAGATCTGAAAAGACAGCTCAGGTGGTTAAACATAATTCAGTGGAACACAAGAAGAATATCATGCAAATATAAAAATATTTCTTGATGGAATGAGAATATTTTAGGTCAAAAGCTTTTACCCAAAAATGAATTTTAAAAACTCAATATTGATTAAGTTTCCTGCAAACCTAATGAAAACCAATGATGCTCTATTATAAAATAAATAGCTTGTAAAAGTACAAAAATTCCACATGGCTTTGCAGATGCTAGAGTTCACCTTTGTTTTAAAATACCAGAAATGGACTTACTGGTTCATATTAATTTAAGATTTTTTTCAAGTTTCAATAGTCTGATTTTTTTTTAAATATAAAATTGATACCTCACTAAGTCTTTGAACTTATTTTTGAGTCTTCCTTAATTTTTATGGATGACTAGCAATAATATGTGCAGTACACTGCAGCCGTAACATAGAAATTCAACAGAATATATATAGTTGAGTTATATGTAAGTATACTGGAACTGAAACAGAATTGACCCTGTTTTTTAATGGATTGAATATTGTAATATTATTACAGTTCTCAGGTATGTAACCTGTAAAATAAATTGATATACAATGAGGAAAAAAAGTCATTCTAAACAGATTTGAAGATAGTATGATTTCTGAGATTAGTCAGGCCAGAGCAGTAACGTTAAGGCTCAAGAACAGTTTCATCTTTGTCCCTTCCTTGTGCAAAACCAACAAAACACTGTGTATTTTCATCTTTTATATTCTGAAAATGTGGAAAAAAAATCAGGCCATGTTTTACTGTAAAACTATGAGTACTTTTTACAGATTTGTGAGATATATGCAGAAAGCCATCAGCAAGTGCTTCTCTGATGCTCCTTTTAATAAGCTGAGCATGTTGGAGAGGAGCCTTTTTTTTAAAAAAAAAAAAAAAAAATCATTTCTGTCTGGCTTGAATCTGGGGCTCTGAAAGCTAAAGTTAGGTGAAACCTGATTTGTATTCCAGGGTGGTCCACATTTTGCTGTGGTCACTCTGTTGTGTCTCAGTTCATTAACATTGCTTATGCCAAAGCTTGTATTTAAAAGACAGGCTTTTGTCTGCAGCAAGGAAATCTCTGTGTGAATATATACCTGCCTTCAGGTATATATGCTTATTTGATGTGATGTTTTTCTACTTAGCTAAAGCATAACTGAAAACTTTGCTTAAAAGTTTATGTTAGTGCATGCAAATATGATATAAAAGTGTATATTAAGAAGCACTGCAGCTATATGCAATGCCTCTTTTCTTTGGAATAAGTTACTAGTAGGCTGGCATATTTTTATGCTCATTTCTAGAGCCTGGTGTGGGAACAATTTTTAAGTTCATCCCCAGTAAAGCAGATGTCAGAGCAATACCTAGCCATTAATAAAATCTGCTTGAAGAAGAGGCAAGTTTTGTAACGAACAATGGCAATCTCTAGCATGTCAGAAAAGTCTAAGTGTCTTAAGTCTTAATCTTAGTCTAAGTCTTAATCTATTTTATTTGGACGAGTATTATATGTAAATTTCAAAAAAAGTGGTATAGTAAAAAAGCTTTTAATCCTACTTGTTTCTGATCATCAAGAGCATCTTAAATATATTATTTAAGGGTATGAATACATAAATGAGGAATAGATGGACTTCGTTAATGGATTAATAATAAAAACAAACAGAAATGGTACCTCTAACTACATAAATTCCCTTTGAAATTTATCCTTACCTTCATGGATGTCATGGACCTGTATGATTAAAAAGTAAGCTTATATTTAAGTTGTTTTGTAAAATTGCATACTAAATCATCAGCAGGTGCGTTATTGCTCAGAGGTGTGATTAATCAGTAAAGAGAGTAGCTGAGGCTGCTTGGGTATTTATTTGTTCCTTGAACTTCTGCTTGAACAGGCCTTTTCTTCAGGGAGTTGTTTCTACCTCTAGAGTTTGTTGAAAACAGTAGCAGTCAGGGACGCTTACTACAGCTTTACTTTGTGGTTTCTTATCTAGGATATCTAGTGAGATGAACATTTTAAAATAAAGCCTTCATTTATATTTTGGTGAAAGAGATCTGAGCATATCTAAGATCTTCTCCTTTCACAGATGGCTTTTCCTGCCTGCCTTGGCATGTCAGGATACAGCAGGCCTATGTGAAAGAAGGCTTTGTTTCATCTCAGTTTATATCACTATAATATTATAATGCAGATACCTTTCCTTCTTTGCACTGTAACTACAACATGTAACCCTGAGGGATCAGTCACCTACCCAAATATATGTGTTCATGATGAAAGCATTTTATTCTGTCCTTGCTAGCCAGCACTTTTGGCTACTGATCTTGCCATCTTATTTCTCTAGGTATTTGAGCATGGGTCCAGGAGCCAAAACAGTCCTCGTGAAGTTACTGGTGTCCTTCATTACCTCTCTGAGCTAGGGCCAAGCTGCTTGTCAGCCTCAGGTGGGGATGGTTCCCTGGGCCTGGGGCACTGATGCCATTGAGAACAGCTGGGAGAGGGCTAGGCCACGCCAGGCTAGGCCAGCTGGTCAGTCGTGGCCTCTGCAGGGAAGCTGCTGGGGAAAGAAGGTAGGCTTTTGGCTTTTCTGAAGTAAAAATTCTGACTTTGATGATAAAGGTTGATGATTTGGAGGTCTGACCTAGGGGGAGGTTCTGGATAGGCATTATGGTTGTTGGGTTTGGGGACATCTTTCACTCTGACAGAGATGAACTCAGCAGTGTAAAAAAATAGGGATGAAGTTACTAATGGCAGAAGCACTCATGCAGCAGTTCTGGCAGAGGCTTACATTGCAATCTGAGCATGAAAGAAGAGCAGCCTGTGGATCCTATTGTAAGTGAATGCTATTTTATGTTTTGGTATCATCATTTATTCCCTTGTTAGAGCTGTGCTCATCCAGTGATCCACAGGCTATGTTTTATCACACCTTATTTATCCTTCAGCCTTCCTTCCTTGCAGGTCTTTTATGCTCAAGTGAGGTCTGGATGAATTGCTTTAGTAATAGCAGTAGGTGTTGATTCCTCATATGTAATGTGGTAAATGTGAATATGGTCCCATGCCTGGAGGGGGTTACAGTACCAGAGAGGTGATAGCAGGAAGACACAGGTATCTGCACAGTTCACCTAATCCACTGCCATTTTAAACCTGTAGGTTTAAATTATAGCAAATTATAGTCCCTGGCAGTAGCAGTGAGGAAAAAATTTACAGTGGGTATTTGCATGCTGTGCCTGAGCAGAGAAATCTAGCTTTACTAATGATGCTTTAGATATAATGAAGACAGCAAACTGGTGATGGTGTTCTGCCTTATTTCTAGTCCCGTTGCTCTAGTGTTATTTGCCTCTAGCAGACAACTTGATGCACTGCCATGCATGACTGAAGGTATGCTGTGCAGCTACTGAAAAGTTACTTCAATAGAAAGTTAGGAAAATTCAGGATCTACTAAGTCATGTGAGTAGTGTTGTAAAGAGTTTATTATAACTTGTGTAACATCAGCTGAGTGCAACTCACAAGATCATAGATTCTGATGATGGGTAAATAATGATGTTTATAAAATGTAGAAACTAGTAGGTGTTGAGAAACAGGCTCCCCAGGGAAGTGGTCACTGCACCGAGCCTGACTGAGTTTAAGAAGAGATTGGACTGTGCACTTAGTCACATGGTCTGAACTTTTGGGTAGACCTGTGCGGTGTCAAGAGTTGAACTTGATGATCCTTAAGGGTCCCTTCCAACTCAGGATATTCTATGATTCTATGATTGATACGTGTAAAGTTTGCTAAACTGCTGTGAGAACGTTTCAGTCTCTTTATTTCTTAATGTTTATGAAAATATTACCACGATTCTCTCCATCACAGCGTCTAATGCCATGAAGAAATCTACTGCACAGAGCCTGAATCTGTGTGTTACCAGCAAAAGTTATGCAGCTGTGTTAGCTTTTACGGACAAGAAATACATTTCTGAGTTGTATCAGAAATGCATTTCTGAGTTGCAATTTCTTCTCTACTTTTTTCATTTGAGATTGGCTATATCAAATTATGTGGAAATAAATTATGGAGTCCTGCAAGAAGATGGCTTTATAAGCTTTATTTTTACTGTTTGCTTTGTGGTGACAGAGACCTACGGTTATTTATGTATCCCTTTCCTGCCATTCAAAGTTTATATATCACATGCGGATTTTTAGTGTTTTTTTTTTTTTTTTTCTTTATTTGAGCAAGAAGGAAATTTGTTTGCTAGCTGTAGGTATGTAAATTTATAGCAAAGATTTTGGGGATCAAGCAAGGACAGAGATAACACCATGAAAATGGGTTTTATCTAAGTATGGAGTTTTGTTTTTTTTTTTAGCAATGGAAGCTTATAAAATGAAAACAGATTAATTTTCCATGTTTTTATGAATATTTAAAATTGGTTAACATTACTGCATATTTGTTAAGTAATATGAAAAAATGAATGCCCTCCTGGAGAGTAAAGATAATATCCTAATGAATGTGTCTAATATCCTGCATAGTGTTCAGTATATCACTGTAATTATTAAATAGGCAGAAATGAATGCCTTAAGAAGAACCCATCTTCTGTGCCCCATACTTCACTAGATCTCATAGGCCTGTCTTGTAAACTCTAATTAAAACTATATTGCAATAAAGAGAAACATTGCAATAAAGAGACATGATTCAGTGCTAACAAGTACCTGTTAATTTTACTTCTTGTTTATGATAGAGAGATTTAATCAAAGTAATGTAGTATCTGCGGTATTGGGCACATCCCGTAGGAGGCATGCAGTCTTTGGACAGCATGAAGAACTAACAGTTGAATTGATACTGCCCTGAGTGTTTACTGAAAATGGATACCATTTAACTCAGTTCTAGAGATGTTTTCAGAACAAGTTGCTGTATGTAAATTGCAAGTCAACACTGTTATAGATGGAAATCTGAGATACTGTCTTTATGAAATGAGTAACGTTTTCTGGGCCTGTGCTTAAGAGGCAATTGGGGTTAGAGTGATTTTGATATGATTTATCCTGGTAATGGGGAATACGTGAACTCCTTAGATGAGATTGGGTGAACTGATACAGGTGAGAACAGTCACCCAACTTATGCCTTGTGTTCATTAAACTACAATATCTAATGTAACTGAAAATAAGTTTTTGTTTGATGGTTTTTTAATTAGGACTTGCCAATACCATGTAAATATAGCAAATAAGGCTTTTTATTTATTTATCAAAATAGTTTGGAACTTGACTCATGCTGCTGAAGTTTACATACATCCTGTCTGTGTCCTTAACTAGCATCCAGCTGTTCTTGCCATAAATGTTTCTGAGCTTCATAGATGCACCTATGCTTTGCTTGTTAAAAATAATCCTGCTTTCATTTAAAATGGGCTTAAGTATACCCCAGAGTGCTTATGAGATTATACATACGCATGTTAGTGGCCAGTTACAGGGGACTGTAGAAGGGGAAGGAATTATTTGTTCTTGATCCTAAAGAAGGAAGACAAGGTAACGCTAGTTTTAGTAATTTAGCAGTCTCTAAATGTTCACATTTTGTAATCATATAATTGAAATATGTCTGCATCAAAACCTTTGAGCTAATATCTCCAGTTCTCGACATCTTTCCTAGATAGCAATGATCAAATCTTAGTTTTAGATATTGGCTTCCATGACCCAGGATTTCAGTATTCTTTTCAACTTAAACTTTCCAGAGTGGCAGTGTGTTTGTTTTATTTAGTTTGTTTGCTGTTCTCTCATATCTGTTGCTATAACAACTATAATAGTTGTCATATAGTTGCTGTAATACCAAATGAAGAATGTTAAGGCTGTGTTTCCACAGCAGAGAATTAGTGTAGGCAAAGGTAATTGGGCTGAAGTCAGTTCTTCAACAGATCATCTCTTATGCTTTGTATTAGAAGTTGTGAGGGTCTGGCCTCAGAACTCAATACATTTTGTGAACATTTGAATTTCCTGTGTTACTGGAACTACATGGGCTTTTATTCCTCACCAATAAATATAGAATATAGCTGCTTAGGATATCCAGGTGGACATAGCAACTTAAGCAATAGATCATCTAGAAATTTCCCATTTAATTTTGCAAGCACTTTTAACGTGTTTCTGTTTCAACTAGCTCTGTTCTGCAACTCATTTTACAATGGTCTAGTGTTTTGCTAGTAACTACGCTGACTATATTAAGCACAATCTGTTCCATTAGGTACTGTTGTGCCTATTTAGAATAAGCAATTGAAAGATTATAAGGCGAGAGGACTTTTCTGAGTCTTTACCACCAGCTGGGTGATGATAGGTGATCAAATGTAATAGGTGAACCATCAGTTGTAGTAATAGTAAAGTAAACTTAAATATCTGCTATAAACATGGTTTCTGTGTAGTAGAAAAGAGATATTAAAAATATTGTCACAGTTCAGTTACAAAAACACTGGAGTCTAAATACAAGCCAAATGCAGCTGTAAGTCATGCAAATAAGCAATGTATAGAATGTACACTTTGGGATTTGACTAAATTTGATTACTGAGAGTTCTTTCTACTCATGAAAACACAGATTTGAGCAGGCTTTCAAATAAGTCATACTGTTCATATAGTTCTGCTAGTGACTTTTTTTTTTTTTTCAAGAGTATTATTCCCATTGATAGATCTAGCCCAAGACATCACATTGGATACTGGCTCATGAAAGTAACTATGAATGTATTCTAGGGATTAAATGTTAAGACAAGGGGAAAATTGTATTTAATATATTCAGATGTGTCTTACTAAACATCTCAGGTTTTATGATAGTACCCACTTTTACTAAGAGTTTTATATATATATTTCCCCAGTAATAACTGATGAGGTATCAGAACATTTCTGCTTGTAGGTTCTTCGTCTTGTCAGTAGTAATAATTGAATTGAAACTTGTGTGTGTGTATATATATATATATATATATTCACACTACTGCATCTTATTTCTTACCTAAAATGCTGTGTTTAGTAGAACTAATATGGAACTTAAATTATTGACTTCAGTTACATAGCTTGGTCCTCATTTAAACTATCACAACTATTTATTAGCTTTAGTCTTTTTCCACAAATATTCATTTTTAAAAAGCAGTTATTTATTTAAAACATGTATGTAAAAATTACAATATTTTATATGTAAGCAGTACAAGAAAATTGTCAGGAAAAAAAAAAAAAGAAACCTGAAAACTTGCCTATTCTAGCTGCTACTGCTATTTAAGAAAAGCATAGCTTTATGGTCAAGTGTTCCTAATCAAAACTGAATCCCATCTTTTTCTAATATACTGCATCACAGTTTATTTTTAGCCATATATTTTTAATAGCTTTTTAACTGATGGAAAGAGAGTCAGGGAGAAGGCAAAATAATGAAGGAAGGTTTCAAATGAAGCATGGGTAGAATAATCTTGCATAAACCATGTGGCACTGTAATGAAGAGAAGTAGACTGGAACCCAATGTATTAAAATAAAAAATATATATTAAGTATATCTGGGCAATGCCTAATTTCTGGCAGGCTTGGTCTCCTCCTTATCTGAGACTTCAGGACCAAGTAAGCTAAGAGTATTATTTGCTTTGTGGGACAGAAAAGCTGCACTACATTAGTTTTTTGCCTATCTAAATGTATGATTTAAGTAGCTAACTGCCACTGTAGCTGAATTCAAGCTGTTTCTGTTGGCCCTTTTTTATACTTCCTGGTGGTGAATGAAAAAGGAGGGGGTGGAGGGGGGAAACGGAAGGGAAGGGGAGATGTTTCTACTGAAGGAGTGAACTTGAACACCAAAGCTTGAACAAGACATACTTGAATTCTTACACTGCTATGCAAAGGAACCATCCAGTATAAATTCTCCACAGTTACATGCTCTTTTGTGTTGCTTCTGATACTGTGTTCTGAGCTGTGGATGATGGCACTCAACTCTCGAGCATAATAGCCAGTGTGTAGAACGTGCAGCAGTGGCAAATTCAAAGACCGTTTTCTGTAAAGCAGTTTAATAAAATATTTACAAGATTTGATAATGAACTAGACAATTATGTGTGAATTGTACTGTCTTTAGTTGGTTAGAATAGGCAGTCTCCAAGCATTTACAGGCTCTCCTAGCATAGTTTCAAAATCGTGTTTTATGGAGCGAGAATATTGTTCCTTTCTATGGAGGGTTTCATTTCAGCAGTGTTTATTACTGAGCACATAAGCATTTTCAGTCAAACTCGATAAAAGAAGGTTAAGAATTTTAGCATTTATAAATGAACTTATGTAAGGATGTGTGCATCTTGAGCCTGGCAGAGGAGATGAGAGGGCAGATGATGAGTTTCTTGTTTTGGAAGGTCATGGCCAATTTCATGTTCTCTGGGCATCAGCTACCTGTCTTTCAGAGCTTTTCATGTCTAACTGCAGGAACCTCTTACCCTCTCTGCTTAGCTGGCCATCTTTCTGGAAACCTTCAGTTGCCTGTTTCACTGTAAGATTAAAGCCTGTACTGCTTGGCTGTTTTCTAGTATCTTGTCTGCTTATTTTCTAATTTATATGCTCACCTTAGAAATGTGCCAGCATATGCAGTGTTCTTACAGTATAATTGAACTGGCCAGTTGGCTGAGGTCGGGATAAGGATTATTCTTTTCATAGATGTAACAAACCTAATTCTCTTCTGTTATGTTATCCAGTCCTTCTTTTCTTGGTTGAAGGGGCGTAAATCTGGAACAATATGTTATAATATGCCAACCGTTTTGTGTTTGAATAGGAGAGACAATTTGGTTCAACTCTGTTAAGTCTGGAGACAGTGGTATAACAGTGCAAAGAACAACTATCTAGTTCTGCTACAGCTTTATTATTGGCTATTGGATAGTACTATATACATTCATTTGGAAGTAGCATCTGTACTAAGCAGAGGAAGGATTGAGGCTGCAGTTCTGACATAACCTCCAATGTAAAATTGCTCAAATACTTTAATGACCAAACTGCTCAGTTACAAAAGAAAATGTTGATTCATCTTTCATCAGCCTTTGTCTCTATCACTTTAACACTGTAATCTTCTCAAGGCAGGCTTTAAAATCTTCATGTTAGCTGCTTAGCACTGCTTTATGGAGTTACAATCAGATGCCTTGTTTGAAGAAATTAATTGGTCCACTGGATGGAACTTCTTGGGCAGAATTCTACCTAGATGACTGTTCTGTGTACTTTTCTCTCAGAGTATTTTTAACCTATGTAGAAGATATCTGTATGCAAGTAGCACATTTATTAAGAGCATTGTGTTTAGCAGACATCAAGGAAAAAGAGAAAATGGCCTATCTGCAATTCTTATGACAGCATGTCTTGGGTTACTGTGATTATATATTCCACTGTTCTAGAGTAATGATGAAATGTGCCCACTGATCTGTTGAAGTGTGTACAATCAGTACTGCGAGGACATCTTAATTGGAGTTTGATCTCTGACTGTTAAACGTCCCTCTACACATCAAAGCCATTCTCTTCTGTAGCCTCACCTAATAGGAATCCATCTGCGTAGGCTATGTGAATATATATTATGGAAGTACTGGCCTGCATTTAGAGTTTTCAGATGCACATTTCTGCTGCTGTTTGAACAGCAGAAATCAGCCATTTTGGTTATTACCAATTCTCAATGTATGTACATAAAATTGAAAGGTGGAGAGCAAGTTGGTTGCTGAATACTGTAGTACAATATCCACCAGGGGGGAGGGAGATTTATCTGCAAACCACAGAAATTGGATCCATTGATATCTCTTCCTGGCTAGTTTGAAATCCTCAGGTTACTTTAAAGAGTGGTTGGATGTTATTTTTCTTCTTTTTTCTATTTTTTTTTTTTTTTTAAATAGAACATAGAAATCAGTGCAGGAGCAGAATGAGTAAATAGTGCATCACTGTCTTTAGAGAATGAGATGGGGGCAAAAGGGAGAGGTTTGCAGTTTACTGTCTGCATTTCTCATCTTGCACAATTTCCTGCTTGTGACACATATGAAAAGCATTGTCAATGATGAGCAGATTCTTAAACCCAAAAGGAATGGGAGTAACCATAGTATAACAACACTGCATGAGAAATGCAGGATAGCTAAGTCGTTTATGGAACCTGCTATATCTTTTAAGGTTTTCTGTAGTAAAGCAGAAAATAGATGGTAGCCTTTAGGCCCCATTAGCATTGACTTATTTTCACATAGATCACAAACAGATAAACTAATATTTTTTGCATTTTACAGCATATCTATTTCTTTCTGAACTCAATAGAAATGTGGTAGATACATGAACAAAATAACTGCAATAATAATATTTTTAAGGAACTATATAAATAAGAATTCACTTTTGCACTGTGAATTGCTGAGCATAATGGGAAGCTTTTAAATATTTTTGCTTTGTTTCTGAAAGGGTAGTGGAATACTATGTAGTCTAACAAATAACATTTTGTATCATTTTACAATTTTGTCTCCTTTACATTAAATTGCTTAGCTACAAGTGCATAGCATCCATGAAAAACAAGGTATGCTGGTTGTTAGTATAAGCAAGGTATTTCTGTTTAATTAAACTTAGGAAGCATATGTGAGATGAGTGAAATGTGTTCTTGGGTATCATTGGAGGGGGCTGATGCAAGCAGTGTAGTAAGTCACTGGTTTATTACACTGCAATTAAGGAAAATGAATGAATGCATTTTCATGTCTCTAGTACTTTGGAATTTGTGCCATGCTAAATTTAAGAAATGTGAAGTACTTTGCTTTCTGTTTCACTCTTTAATTTTTTTTTTCTCTTCTACATAGTGAGGTACAATCTTTCTTTCAAATAAGGATGTCCAGAGATCAAGTATCAGTCACCAAGTTCTGAGACTGTTTTTGTCAGCATCAAAATCTTTCCTTGTTGCATCCTATTAACATCGCCAACATTTTTTTCCATATTTATATTCTTTACTAAATGTTACGACCATTATCTTGTTTAAAGTCTTTCAGTTCCCCAATGTGATCAACCTCATCATAATTTGTGATCTGCATTTATGAGCAAAGTTACATTAATGCCTCTTCATTCCCACTCCTCATTTACTTTAATGTTCATCATTCTGTCTGGCAGTTTTTCCTATTAGTATACGCCATCTTAGATTGCATAAAGCTTTTCTGCTCGGAAGGTAATGAAAGTGAACTCTTTAACTGATCTCTCTTAAAAGATAAAGCTGAATGCTGTTCTGAGTTTTTTTCCGTCTTTGAAGTCTGAGGGTGTTACAGAACCAACAGTTATATCATGGCACTGTGGGGTGTTTTTTTATTTGATGGGAGGTTGTGATTTTATTTTGCGCTATTAAAATGCGATGACCCTGGGATCTGTCTGCTGCTGACACGTGGAGTGCCCTTTTTGTGGGCAAACATAATATTGCTCAGGTATCCAGAGCAACTTAACACAGCAGTTCCAAGCCCTCTGTATTGTGGCAAAGCCCATCCAAGATATGGGTAGGAAACCTTGTAGCTGTAGCAAATTCTGGGGAAATCAGGCAGACAATGCAAACAAGGAAGGATCTTGTAACCCTTTCTGGCTTCTTTTGAAGCTTAGAAGAGGTTAATAAATTTTGGCTGGAATATTATTTTTTTTTCTTCTGCTTAATCAGGTGATTTACAACCACAGAATAGTATCCTCATGGAGATTTAATCAAAATAGGCAAAATATATGCCAGAGTAACATGTAAAAATAATGAGAATATTTTTGATGAATAAAAATGCTTGTGAAATAGCTAAAAAATTCACATTTACAAAATCCTCAGGCCTGTATTTATCTGGAGGTTGTGGAAAAGGACAGGGTTATTGGCAGGCATGGCAAATTGAATGCCTAAGAGGCGTTTTCATCAGCTTCCCTTTGAGGAATTTGGTACCATCAGGATGTGACTGCACGAGTGGATGGATTTTTGTTTCCAAGGGTCTCTATCCCTTTCAAAACCCCTGCTTTTATTAACATATTTCTTTTGGGAATGGCAGACATTACTTTAACAGTGAGCAGAACGTGCCAATACAAAGTAAGTGTGAATAATTCCCTGCTGGAAAGATAATTCTATAATTTTACTCTAGTCATTCAGGGACTGAAAATCTGTGGACACAAATCATCTTCAGTTTAGTTAAGTCACTTTAAAATAAAACAAATGATTCCTGTAGAGCTAGTGGAACTTATTTGTAGCTGAGGTGCTTCTGACTCCTGATCACATTTGGCAGGAGGAAATTGTATTTTTTTCCTTATTATCTTACACACAGCATGTGCCAGATGGACAAAAAAAAAAAAAAAAAAAAGTAGTGGTAATTCCTTCCAGTATTGAAATGCACCAAGTTTTGTTGCGGAAAGAGGAAGGGAGAGAGAAAAGGGATCAGGGAAGTAATCACAGAATCACAGAATTTCTAGGTTGGAAGAGACCTCAAGATCATCGAGTCCAACCTCTGACCTAACACTAACAGTCCCCACTAAACCATATCCCTAAGCTCTACATCTAAACGTCTTTTAAAGACCTCCAGGGATGGTGACTCAACCACTTCCCTGGGCAGCCTGTTCCAGTGCCTAAAAACCCTTTTGGTAAAGAAGTTCTTCCTAAGATCCAACCTAAAACTCCCCTGGCACAACTTAAGCCCGTTCCCCCTCATCCTGTCACCAGGCACATAGGAGAACAGACCAACCCCCACCTTGCTACAGCCTCCCTTGAGGTACCTGTAGAGAGCGATAAGGTTGCCCCTGAGCCTTCTTTTCTCCAGGCTGAACAAGCCCAGCTCCCTCAGTCGCTCCTCGTAAGACTTGTTCTCCAGGCCCCTCACCAGCTTCGTCGCCCTTCTCTGGACTCGCTCAAGCACCTCCATGTCCTTCTTGTAGCGAGGGGCCCAAAACTGAACACAGTACTCGAGGTGCGGCCTCACCAGAGCCGACGAGTACAGGGGGACGATCACCTCCCTAGCCCTGCTGGCCACACTGTTTCTGATACAAGCCAGGATGCTGTTGGCCTTCTTCACCACCTGAGCACACTGCTGGCTCATATTCAGCTGACTATCAACCAATACTCCCAGGTCCTTCTCCGCCTGGCAGCTTTCCAACCATTCCTCTCCCAGTCTGTAGCTCTGCTTGGGGTTGTTGCACCCCAGGTGCAGGACCCGGCACTTGGCCTTGTTGAACTTCATGCATTGGCCTCTCTTAGGTCTTCCTTCCATTGATACTTTCCTTCCTCTTTTCCTCAACACCTCTACAGTTGGTGGCAGTGTCTGCCATTGGTCTTTCTCTCCTGCAGTGATCATACCTTTTAGTTATAGAAATGTGCTTCTTCGTCTCCCTCTGATGGAGATCCCACCTAAGTCATGTCCAACTGTCTGATCAAGCAGTAGGAGTTAGGGAATTATTTCTTCTAGCTTCAATGCCTGAGGTTAGTCTTTGCAAAATCTACTACAGCCAGACTCCTGGTATAAGTCGTTAGTGCTTATTGAAATACAGAATGATACTTTTTAACTGATACTGGAGAAAAAAAAGCACATTGCCTGTCAATACTTCTATTACATAGTCTTTGCCTTCATCTTACCAGGAAAATAACTTGGAGTCATTGTGTTGGTGTCCTTTTATATTCCTTTTACCAAGCTTTTGGTCTTAGGGATTTTTGTATTCCTTCTGAAAATGCTGTTATATATCTAATTTTGTTTTATATATATATTTTAAATAAAGATTACCTTTATTAGGGGTTCTAGTTGAAGTTATCTGTTCTTTAACTCTTAGTTAAAAGTTTTAGTGTTATTTTTTTTTCCACTTCAGCTGGTGGACCCTTGATAGCATACCACTTAAAATGATTCATGGATGTGTGTCTCAGTGACAGTCATTCTAAGCAGGCTCTTTGTGGAACTCTCTTCTTGTCACTTAACATCTGTTTTTAAGACACTGGGAGAGAGCATTGGGACTTTCAGCAACCTAAGTTTAAAGTGGCTGCTAAATCCATTGTGCTTTGAATTTTAATCATGTTCATCAGTAACGAGGCCAGGTGGACTTGCTGGTAGTATCTCACTGATGGCTCTGCTTTGGTGGCACTAGCAGCTTGGGACCTCCCCGCACGTCGGTTCTGGGCACAGGGTAAGCAGTCTGCCAAAGCCCTGGTTGCTTGAGGTATGCGTGGCCCCAGAAGGATAGCTGCTGTGGGATGGAAAGCATTCTGAGCTATCTCCTGGGAGATGGTTTACCACGTGCCGTGAGACAAATGCAGCATTGCATTGCATGGCTGAGGAGCTAAGTTACAGCAAGCAGAGTGCTCGGTTTAATTTTGTCCCCCTTGCTGTTAGTGTGCTGGCACTGGAATGGTGCTGTTCAGCCAGGGAGCATGGTGTGTGCCTGGAGACCATGTGTATGGAGAAAAATCACCTTATCTGAAAGAGACGGACACTAATCAGAGGAAGATGCCTCTGAAGGTGGGAGATTTGGCTAGCCAGCCTTTGGCCCTACCTCTTAAAGGTGTGAAAGAAAATACCGTGTGGGCCAAGCTTAAGCAATGGCCAGAGTCAGCCCAGAACACCTGGAGATGGGCACAGATGCCTCTGTGGCCATATGTACTAGATCTCCTCCAATATAATCCCTTCTTTGGTTTAGGAAAGTTTTAATGACTTATACAGTTTATGCCTTGAATTATATATAGCTTGGTTACAAAGGAAGCAGCCTGTCACTGTATGCCTCTTCATTGCCCATGTCATCCTCAGCTGCATGTCGGAGTTGATGAGTACAGTGGTTTGTTATGGCCCTTATGACCGAGGACGTGCTACCCTACAGCTTTGCTCATGTGTCTTTTGAGGGCTTATAGTGTAGGTCCTCAGTTTTCAAAGTGTGGCACAATCAATATCTCTGTTCCATTTTTGTCAGCCAAACATGATTTTGCCTAGCCTAAAAGTTGGCAAAAGGGGTGTTGCTGAATATAAAAACTTTGAAGTATTGTTACTGTAAGCAGGCTTCTAAAGAAATAAAATTTATTTCTGGTAAAATATTTTCTCCCTACTGTATTGCTTGTAAATTCATAATTGCTTTTAATACATAAAACATTAAAAGAAATTTGATATAGTAAAAACAGGTGTAGTCTAATCAAATTATAAGACTTGAACATTCATTATAATTATATTTTAATTGTTTTATGATCTTAAACCAAATCTTACTGCTGTGTTTGTGATTCAGAGATTGATGTTTGCAATATTAGATAGTGGCAGTTTGGGATCAAAGCTATTTGTGTCTTTCAATTACTCTGTTTAGTACTGTTGAATTTTCAAGTACATTAGTCGTACATCAGTATGGTTGTGTATGCTGCTTTTTCAGTGAATAACCTGGTCATATAGTTTCACATTGCCTGTAGTGAAGAGAGCTTTTGTTCAAGAGAAATAGAGCTGATGTTATTTAACTGAGGGAAAAATCAATTTATATTTGCATTGTAGCTTTCAAGAAATGTAGCCCATAAAGCCATCAACCCTGTTTCCTAGCAGGTTCAGATAGTTTTTTGCTTCCACGTAATTACTAGGAGGTCTACAAAGAACTCCTTCAGGTTCAGAGAAGGGGCTAAACACCTGGTGTCAGACTCTGGTCTGTTACAGCTTGCTTTGTTAATTTGCAGACTTGTTAATTTTCTCAGGTGTGGGAAGGAACAAACACACCTTGGATTCCTTGCTCTGAAAATGCTGTTCTGGTGCAATATTAATATCTTAAAATTGCTTCCTCTATGTCCTGTTTTAGTAATGATTTCTTTTTTCTGTATGTGCTGTCCTGAGCTGCTCCACTCATAATAGAATGAAAAGTCTCTATTTTCTTCAGCATTTTTTTAAACTTTCTGCCAGAAATGTCAATATGTTCTAGCTTTCATTCACTATAGTAAATATGGCTGCAAGCAAAAAGAATCGATTTTCATCCAGACCACCTTACCTTCAATCTTATCACAGTCCGTAGCCTAAAGACTGTAGCTAGATGAAACTTTCATGTTACATGCCTCATAAAAGCAATGTAAGCACTTTAAGCATCCAAATTCTGCAGTAAATATTAGGCAGAGATTTCTGTGACCTTTTGCATGTGGCCTTTGAGAAACCTTGGAGCTTTTTCTGAGTAAGATTTGACTTCTTTCTTTGATTCTCTTATGAAATTCATTGAAAATCAGAGCTAGTGGGAATTTCAAGGGATTACTTGTTCTTTGTCATGTCCTTTTGAGAACGCATTTCAACAGTTGTGACTATCAAAAATACCCTTTATTTACAAAATTATTTTCTTATGGTCTTAATCTATAAAGCTGCAAATCTTTGTACAAAGGTGCCTTAAAAATTAAATGAGCTCTCTAGCCTATCTTGCCATGGAGCATTCTCTGCCTTCAATATTATCACACTATCAAAGCCCCCGAAATCAAATTGTGCTGAAGAGTGTTTTTAGCTGTAAAAAGGGATATACGTTTTTACACCTTCTTGCCCCTTAAAAGGTAAAACAGACAAGAAAAAGGGAAGTGAAGAATGCAGCGTAATGGATATGCTGACCAAAATCTTTAGAAATTCAGTCAGAAAATCATGGTTCCAAAACATAATTGGAGAATTTTTGATACCTGTATTCTCATTTACCTGTAGAAAAATAGCCTTTTAATTAGAAGAATGAGTAGAAAGTCTTTTAGCTGGTTTATAACTGTCTTTTTCAATGTTCACCACCTTAAGCAATGATTATTACTCCTGAAAATCACTTCTGAGTTTCACCTTTGTGGGGGAAATCATAACCCAAAACATCCTGGAGTCTGTATTGCACTTGCACAGGCTTAGGGTCTCATTGGAGCTGATTGTAAATAATTCATTGGTCTTTGGCATGAACCCTGCATTGTTTGCTTTGATCTTGTGAATCAAATCAGATTTGACTTGCTAAATGTGGTTAGAAACACTGAAAAGCACACCACTCTCTACCACAAGTAGATAAGCTTTTTTTTGTGTGTGTGCATGCATGTAGGTACATGTATGATTCTCACCGTTTATCTGTTGTAATAGAAATTTAGCCCAAGTCTGTAGGATTGCAGAGTGCCCACGTGTTACCTAACTCATTTTGAGGACTCTTGATACACCTAGGTGACCTATGGTTTGTGCTGAGGTGACTTGTCACCCTTGTCATTTGGTAAGTTCAGCGCTCAGCGGTGTAGCTTCCAGACATTCCCATGGGAGCGGTTTACCTTCTTTGAAGTCACTGAGCACAGGAACTTAAAAATAAATATCAGCAGAGCATATGGGGCATCTGACTAATGAAAAACCTGGTCTAAAAAACAGCGGCAGCTCGGTGGACTGAAAAGGACAAGTTAACCTGCTGTTGACCACAGCTGTGTTGGGAATGGACTGAAAATACCCCCCTTTATGAACTGGGCTACAAATTGCATCTAGATATTAACTAATGTAAAATTGTCTGTCCCACAAAACTTGTGACTTGTACCTGCTTAAACTCTCTAAATAATCATGGAAAATTAAACCAGAAGACAGATATTTTTTTGTCTCTAAAACGATGGATTCAGACTTGCTTTCTTTGTATATTAAAAGAATACTCCGTATTATGTGTATTTAAAAAAATATTACATACAAATAAATATTTAGCCAAATTGGAATATTTTATAATCTCTTCCATGTTGCAATTATCCCTCAAAGAAATGGCTTGTTTTGAAATTACTGTTTGGTATTTTTATCACCCCACATTAATACATGGAAGGTTAGTATTTAATTAACTCCCCTTCAAAAGCAAAGCACCAAAGATGACTGCTGTAAGGCAAAGATTTCTCACCTCCATCTTGGTAGTTTTGCTTCATCTGCTTTTGCATTTGAGAAACTTTCTTCTCAGAAACAGTGTTATAATGCTTTTTGGATTTTAAATGCCATAGCTGTAATGAATTAACAAATTCAAATGTATGCTGAACTTCAGCCTTCCCTTGGTGTCCCTTCCTCACTGTCTGGATGTGCTTTAGCAGGTAATGCTGACATGGTAACTACTGCAGATTTTGACTACAGCCAAACTGAGCATAAACTATACAGAGCAGGCTCCGCTCAGATCAAACCTGTACAAATGGTCTTACTGTTAATCTGTAAAACTAGATACCATGTAAACCCAGGCTTTTGGCAGTTTTCTATTATCGTTTCCTTTCACATAATGCTGCAGTTAGACATCTGCGTGTTTGAACAGTCAGAATGTGCGTTGTTTCAACACTCTTACATAAAGCATTAAATCAACAAACATTTATCACCATACCAAACAACAAGCAGTAAGTTAGAGCGTTTTTGCAAAAGGTGTGTATGTATCACTAAAATATAGTAAAGGCTCATTAGTGAAGCTGTCTGGGGAGATTGCTTGGTAGATTTAGAATACAGTCGTCTCTGAAGAAGGTAAGAACACAGGGTGTGCTTTCATCAGAAAACCTTGAGAGTCTGCACTCAAGTCTGTATACTCAGAGTGAGATGACGCTGAGAGAAGAGATGATGGAAGTTTATATATATGTATGTATAAAAGTTTTGTGTGTATGCATATATATATATATATATATATATATCAAAATGATCTGTTACAATAAAGTAGTAGATGATACATTAAGGTAGGACCATAAATCTAGAAAGATGAAAAAACATCATTCAGCTAGGACAAGGTGATAGGAGACCCCACCCTTTCAGGAGCATAGACTTCACAAAAATTTCCTATTTACTAAAACAAGAGGTTTATCTTCCAAAAATACTAAGCCAAACTGGCACATCTTAATTTAGAGTCACAAAATATAGCCACATTAGCCAGACATCAAATGTAACAATATTTCTTCTCTCAATTTTTGTCAAAGTAGGCATCTTAATGGTTGCTGGTTTGATTTCATACTCAAATAATGTAGAGGCATTTACTTGGCTATGTTTGTTCAAGTGTTCTGTGCTTCCTTGAGCAACAACGTACTTGTCTTGAAGTTGCAGTAAAGCATGTAATCCCCCAGGCATTACGTTTGTGGGTGGATGGGTTGGTTGGTTGGCTTTGTAAGCTTGATCCTGAGGACAGTAACTGATGCCATTAACTGTTGTATTCTGGATATATTCTACTTGGTTTAAATGTTGTTTTAAAGCTGACTAACCAAAAATGATGTTTGCTGCTTATGTACTTTCATTGAGTGTGATGGGTGCACTCTGCTACAGCATTAAAATCTAGTAAAACAGCTAAAACAGCTTTCCCTGACACTTGATTTCTGGCATTTTCTTTCTTTTATTCTTCATGAAGAAAAGTGTCTTATAATGAGTTTTAAAAAATGTGCAGAATGTAGTTGATCACACCTAAGGATGGGGAAACTTCAAAGACTAAGTAGGCAGATGTAAGGGGAAAGCATGGATGTTGCTGATGTCTCCATGGCAGCCAGTATCTACTCTGCAGCAGTAAAAGATGGCATTAATTTGAGTATTTCACTATGGATATTTTTCTCTTATCCTGTGTGATTTAAGACAAACTCAATAGTGCATTATTTAATTATTGGTTTAAGGTCTCTCTTAGGAGGCTGCTTCAAACACAACAATTGTAATTGTTGTTTATTGAGCTGCTGCTTTTAGATTTTAAGCCAGGCCATGTTGTGCTTTTGATCTGTGAATGAGCGTGAGTCTCTTCCGTTTCCTTCCATGGGACTGAGATTTTGAGTAGGAGGAGAGATTGATGATACTAGAACTGTGGATGAGAGGGAAAAAAAAAAAAAAAAAAAAAAAAAAAAAGTCTAGCACATCTTTTATAGTATAATGTAGTAGTTGAAGTGAACAAAAATAGGGATATATTTTTGGTAAATAACTTTGTTCAAATAAGCAAGCTGTTTTGTAGACTAAAAAAGGCAATTAGTGATTGCCAAGAGAAAATTATTTTGGTCATCCACGAGTTTTGGTTTTGGATGATGTCCTGCCGCACAGCTACCTCACCCCATGCACTACTACTGGGTTGCTTATGCAGCTGTCTGTTGTCCCAACCCTGCCCTTAAATATGTTAATATTTAAAATAAAAAAGGGAGGGGGGAAAGGGTGGAGGGATGACAACAGAATGCTGTGGTTGAGTAGAGGATATATTCCCTATGATCTCTTACATACCTAATATGACAAAGGCATTCACTTACATTATTTGTTAAGTCAATAGCATTTACTATTTAAAAGTAATGCACAATTTTAATTGATTTTGCTATATCCATTAGAGTTGTCCTAAAGTATTTTTATTATAATACTGAATACTATAAATTATTTCCTAATTAATATTAATTTCTGTTTTCATCTCTATGTAGCTTTTCAAGAAGGAGAAAAATGTTAAATCATGTTTAAATCTATTTTGCCTTAGGAATATTAAAGGTAAATCATATGTAATACCAGGTGTTCATAGTGCTGTAGAATCATCTATATTGCAATTAATGCCTTCATATGAGATTCTATGGTGCTTATTAAATTATAACTCCACTTTCTTAGCTTTGCTGTTTTACCTGGATGAGGGTATGCAGCAAAGGCAAATAGTCTCTGAAATGTATCAGGGTGGATATTGAAGGCAATCTAGATAGCATAAGCAGAGAAAAATAAAAGATGTTTTTTCGTGCCATCATACTTCTCTTAAAACAAAATTCAACAATGTGGAATGAAGTTTCCTCATTTTAAAAATGTAATTTGTATAATTTTTAGAATTAAAACCTGGGAAAGTCTTTTCCAGAAAACTGTTAGTAGGTATAGTTGATATGCAAGTAAACTTTTTTGGGGGGGAACTTTCATCTGCTTTTGTAATTCATATCTACCAATTTCAATTAAATTTCCATACATAAGTTCCATACCAGAAGTATTCTGTAAATAACAAAAGGCCTATATATTATTATATATATTATCACATCATATTCCTTTAAAAACTGAAGAGGTATGATCACATTTCAGGGCTGCATATACTACTTTTTTGTTTTGTTTTTCTCCATAAATTCAGTGAAAGGGGAATCCAGGGAGACCATACAGAAAGACATACACTGCTTGAAAGCAAATTTGCCATGGTTGTTCAAGAATAAACAATGTATCTGAAAATCAAATGTAGTGGAAAGACTTTGTAGAGCTCCAATACAGGCTCCAGTCTCGCAGGCTGTCCGCTGTTTGCAGTTTGTGATGTTGCCTGTGTAGTCTCAGTGGGCCCATTTAAATTCATCCAGATTTCTTATAAAATTATGGATTTTTTTTTACATGGAAAGATGTGCAGAAGGGGTTAGAGCCTTTGGATGCTGTATCCTGTCCAAGTGGAAGGGCCACAAACAAGCAAATATCTATGCTGTGATAACATGATTTTCCTTGAGTCTCAATGCAGAGAAGTTTGAAAAGGGAAAATGTGGCTACCTAAGCAGTGTAATCAGCATTCACATTCCAATCAGCTTTTCTGAGCTCTTTTAAACTCTCATTCTTATGTTTCCTTTGAAGACGTTCAAGTGAATTGTTTTGGCCTTCGAGAGAAAATCAGTTTTGGTTTAGACTGTACATCATAAGATCTTTCTCTCCTCATGATTAATGAGATAAGCTGCTTGAATGACCACTTAATTTAGTAATCTATTTTTAAAATTTAGAGAACTGCTTTGAGAGTGTTGATAAGTAAATCTGTTCACAGTGTGCGGGAAGTGTTTGTAATTACATCAGTAGCTTGAGAAAGTCTGCTCCCTACTTAGGGATGTAATGCTGCTGATACAAGGTGGTTGTGTGTGGAAAAACTTCAGCTGTCCACTGTCACGTTGCAGAATTCAGAGCAGCCTGTTACAATTCAAATTGCCTGATAAGGGCAATCAGTTGCAATATGAGTATCAATGCTCATATTTTATTGATTATACTACCTCTGAAGACAATGGGAAGGAAAGCCAGAAAGCCTTACCATGCCATGAAAGGAGTTCTCTCAGTACAGCTCTTCTGCCACATCCTTCTGCCATTCCCTTTCACAGGTCCAGCCAGTGACAAAACGGACATGCTCCCCTATGTGTTGATGTGTGCAGTGCTTTCGCTGCTTTATTGTCACTGTCCACACATCCTTGAAAATATTATATTCATTATAGATTAAAAGCAGTCTTTCAGGGCATCTTAGAGTTTGTTGTCTCAGTAACATTTTTTTGTCCATGTCCAACCTCAATAGAAATACATGTGCATGCAGGATTGTAGGTCCCAAGAGTTGCAACGTCTTTATAAAAATGGCAGTTTTTGCCACTTCCATGTGAACTTTTTATCTGATTGTCTGGGGGTGATGATCACATGGCTCTGGACTTCTGCATCTTTTTTTTTTTTTTTTAAAAAAAAAAAAACTTTTATACTTTTTAACATATCTGACAGATATAAAGAAACTGAGATTAAATGACTGTGCTAATATGAACTGCTATGAATATTCTGTCTCAACATATCAGTGATATGTCAGACAATGGCCAGCGTCAATAGCTGAATACTTGGTTTAATCACACACCTAAGAAAAATGCCAAGAGAGATGTTGGCATCCTTTGTTTCCTTTGCTTGGACAAACAACACATACACAGTTTGCTGCTTAATTCTGTTCAATGAGGTCCATTCAAGCTGATTTTCTGCCTGTCTTGGCAGATATGGCCTGTCATGTTGATCCAATGAATTACTGTTACTACACAGTATTTGCTAATTTTTAGTTGGTTTAAACCCTGTTTATTGGACATGAAATACTAGATAAATGCTTTCATATTATGCAGAACGTGAAACTACTGTTTTGGTTTAAGTATTTACTTTCACTTTGATTTGTGTTTAGCTTCTTTCAGTAGGTATCTCATTTGACTCGCAGTAGTCTGCTATTGTGGCCAGAAAAATCTGGCAGGGAAGAGAAGAAAGCAATAACTAGGTCTTTAAATACAACAGCCAAAATACTGCATTCTGTAAAAATGATTCCACATATCTTATTGGTATTCACCTCTTTTGCTCAACAACTTGTAGTGGCTGTATCATCAGTTTTGTTTACATCTGAAAAGTAAGCGAAATGCAGTTTTCTCACTTTTCTTAATGTATCCTTTGAATTTGAATGTTGTCTAATGATGTGTTCCTACTCTTTATAAGATCTAGGCAAGTTAATTTGAAAAATTCACCAGCAGAGCAGTGGGTGCTTGTAATTGCCCACCTGGTGTGCAAGATAGGCTTTTATTTAATAGAAAACTTCAAAAGCTCAGTGAGTTTAATTAAAGTGAATAGAAGAATAAAAGTGACATTAAAAAGACATCAAAAGGGAGGGGGAGGGAGAAATAGAAGAAATACAGGAAAATGCTATAAATGTGTTGTGAACTTTCAGGAAAGCGTTTTCAGGTAAACTTTTAAGGATCAGGCACAGGACATGCTTTAGCTGCAGAGCAAGCTCAAGCCCATCTATGAGACTCTCAAGCATCCATTCCTAATTCCCAAGTCTGTCAGAATTTGTGTGTATGTACTCAGGCTTTTTCTTTAATTTTATGTGCATAAAACACTTCTCTTGGTGTGAAAGTTTCAAGGCAGCATGCCTAAATGGAAATTCTTGAAGCCATAGTGGGTCACTCAAACAAGAGAGCAGGTGTTTAGTTCAATTTCCGTGAGTTCAGGCTGCAGTATATCCCATTAAGTTGATGAGAACTTCAGGTATTAGCATTTCAGAAGGCTGAATGACTCTCTACATTGATGTCTTCCTGCAAGATTCTTGGTTTTGTTGGTGTTTAACATTATAGTCTCTGTAGGGAAATATAAAGAAATTCAAATTGCAGGGAACACCTGATGAAACAGTAGGTATGTTAGTTGTTCCTACTAACGGAATGGCTTTTGATGTCTCTTCTTCAATTGTGGGGGAAGTTGCTCTTCTGGCTCTTCAAATTGCAGTGGATATGGAAGTGGGGATTTTTCCAGTGATTATAAATTATTTTACAGGCTCACAGTCTTTCAAATCCTTTATAAGCTGTTGAGTATAAAGGGGTTATGATTGCTGTTGTCAGCACTAAAAGCTAAAGGAATTATCAGTAGTTTCTGTAGGGGCTGCTTTGTCTTCTGGGTCAAACGCAGAAAAAAGACACAGAATCAAAGAGAGTTGATGAGGTTATCAAGCTGGAGGCATTTGGGACCTCAGCTTGAGATACTGGTTACAGCTGAGACACTGAAGAAGGAAGAATATTAATTCCTAGTGGAAATGTGAATCTTTACAGCAGGGGTTCATAAGAAGGTGTATGCAGCACGTAGCTACCTGCTGCTTTGGGAGAATGGGCAGTACCCTCGTTCTGTAAATTCAAGTGGAAAATCTAATAAAGCCTTCAAAGTTTGATAGCTTGTCTGAATAGACAGACAGAACATTCATGTTTGGGAATACATGAACTTTTTCCATATGCTTATTTCTCTATACATGCTTAAGAAAATCCAGGTTCTTAAACATTACATGTAACCCAGTGATGACTTGGTGATAAGGAGAGAAAAGGTCGATGAAACATTAATCTTAGAGAATTAATGGATAAAAATTATCATTCATTATCACAATTTATACTGTGATATGGAACTAAAGTTGCAGGTAGTAAAAGCTGTCAAGTCATCCAATTTGTCTGTGAAACACAAATTTGAATGCTGTGGAAATCTTTCCATGATATCAATATGAATGTTGAGTTCAGCAATTTAGTTCCAGTTCGAAATCTTACAGTATCTGTCTTAGTTAAATTTTCTTTTTCTTTTAAAGAAGGAGATCAGCAAAGGAAAAAGTGAAATAACAGTATTTAAAATAGGAAGATAGCAAACTAAGGAGCAAAAACCTAAATAAAATTCTGCAGATAAATTAGTATGGTAGAGAAAACCAGGATTTCTGGTAGCAAAACAACTGCACTTGGGTAACTATGTCCATACTTAGTTAATTAGCGATCTTTTAGCAATCTCTTAGCAATCTTTTTCTGTAACTCAGTTATGAAAATCTGAGTACGTGATTCCCAGTAAAATCACAGAAAAACCAGGTTCTTAATGTTCATGAAGCTTTTAGGGAGGAACAAAGTGGCAGGTGATAAAGGAAGATTGTAGAGCATGCATCTAGCTGTAGGCTTCATAAATTTGGCTTTTAAATACTTGTGTACCTTCAGGCTTCACAAAGGAGGTGAAAGATGAGGGTCATGTTCTGGCTTCTGTGAATCTATTCACCCAATCCCAGATCCTTTTTTCTTTATGTAACTAGAGTTTAAGTAAGAAGAGAAAACTTAAACAAACAAAAACTTTTGATGTTTTCTTGTAGTATGCAGTGCTTTAATACGGTTATTCTATATGTTGCTATTACTGTATACACATGTAAAATTACTGTTTTTTTTTTTCTGTTATTTGCAGTGCAAATTCATGGTCATTGATCTTTTTTTTTTTTCTTTTTGCTTGGGGTTCATTTTAATTAGCAGAGATGTGAAATTAGGGGAATCCATGCTAGAAGTGAGAAAGGTCATTGCCTAATGTTAATTTGCAGAGCTCTTGTTTCCATCCCAACTTAACTGGAAAATAAGTGTTCTTATTTCTTTCTCCCACACACAGTTATCAAATAATTCTCTCTTAACTCATGCAGAGATAACAATGGTATGAGGTAGCTGGAATAAATTTGATGCCATTGTCAACAAGGTGCAGCATGTGCCAAAGACTAAAACTGTGCTTGTAGGCATAGTATTTTTCATTGCCTGTAATGTTACTCGGCACTGTTTCTTGTGAAGTTGGGCAATCCCATTGTTTGGGTTGTATTTATTTTTTTTTATTATTATTATTTTTAATTACCCTCATCCTTTCTTGTGTACATGTAGACGTTTTGGTGTTTATGTTTGTTTCTTTTTAACTGCAGTAATAACTGGTACAATCTGGCCACAGATATTTTCTGGTAGATGAAATATCATAGGAATTAATGTCATGTGATATTTTAGATTTGTATTCATATCTTCACTTTTTTTTGTCACTCACTAAATGACTTCTTCAGAGTTGATTGTTACAGTGACAGCAGTAACTTATGCTGCTCTTTCAATCTTTGTTCATTGCTGTCTAGTCGTATTAATAGCTGTCAACTAATTTACCAAGGAAATTCACCATTAAGTAACTCTAAGACATTGAGTTGAATAGTATGGGCTAAAGTGGCTTTGTTTGCTGACAAGTTATATACAGACTGTTCTCCATAAGGGGAAAGAAACCATGTGCCATTGCCAAGATATAGCATTCTTAAAGGAGAGTACTGGTTAGACAAAAAATTAGACATCAGAGGGTTTTCTTGTTTGTTTGTTTTTAAAGAAAAAAATAAAGTATCTTTCTTACAAATTATTTCCTAAAGCACACAAGCTTTACATGTAAATATGTCAACTGTAGACTTCTGTCCCTGCCTCAAAAGATAACAGAAAAGGTAGGTGTCAGTTTGTCTTAGGTTAGTCAGCCAGCAGCCTACCTTCCTGGTCTTCATTTTGTTCTTAGCTCTTGGTCATCTATGGAGATAATAGATATGGGTGTGTGTTTGTTTGTTTGCTTTTTGCTTTTTTGTTCTTGTGGTGGTTTTGTTTGTTTTGGTTTTGTCTATTTTAAAATAATTGGGTTTAAACATGGGCATTATTGCTTTCTGCTGCAGAATGGTTCTGCTAAAATGAAAGCAAGCACCTTTAACTGCAGTAATTCAGCAAGATAGTAAAAGCAGTAAGTGTCATAGTAGTCACTTAAGAGAATCACATCATTTGCTTAAAAAATCCTCAAAATTTTCCAGTGCTTTTTGTGAATCAATCTGTCTGCTTTTGATAAACTCTCCCTTCACAGGCTTCTGTCAGATTGTTTGGCACTATTTGATAAGGTAAGTGCAGAAATATCCCTGTGCTGTACTGCCAGTGTATCTCGGTCCTCATCAACATTGACCTTTCTCCGGAAGAGGCATATCTCTCAGACAACACCACTCCTGCTGTGTTTTGTGGTTTTTAACAGATGTGTTGTGGATTACACTGGCAGCACTAGGCTCATTTCATTTGTCACCTGCAGTATGCTGCACTTTGTACCAGATCACCAAAGGCAAAATGTGACTGTGTTGAAATTGCTGCACTACCACCTCTCTTTTGCATAGGTTTGCCTTTTCTGCTTTTTCAGCATCACCATTTCAGAGCTTCAGTCATCAGGGTCACAGCTATGAATCCCAGCAGCGATCCCAGTAAAAGTAAATAGGAAAATCTGTAGAGGAGTAAGGATGATCCCCTTGTTGTCCATCCTTAAATTAACAGAAGCCATAGGGAAATCACTTCAAAGAATAGGGAAAGCTGCACAAAAATACTGTAAACAGAGCATACGGCATGCACACAGCATAATTAATAGGTAACCTACGCAGCTGATACATCTAGAAGTTTTATTTAAAGAAACAAATAGCAGCAGCAAGAACAGACAACAAAAAGTAGATTCCTCAGTCCCCTCAGAGAAAGGGGAAAACAGATTACAAAACTTGGAAAGTCAGATACTCTTGGCTATGCTTGCTGTGGCTTAAGTTATTTAAGTTGTGTTTATAATCATCAATTTTCACTTTGATTTAATTAAAAACAGATGTGGAAATGAGATTTTTCTGATCCTCATGAAAGAGAGGGCATCATAATGTTGCTCAATACAGCAATGGTAATGCCTTTGTGCTGGAAAGGTAGGGAGCACTGGGTCATATGAGGTGTGCTGTACCCGTTCTGGTGAGCAAGGGAGAGGGGTCCGAATTCTTCCTCCACCTGTAAAATTTTGAGGATGGTTTGTTACCCTGCAACTGAAGAAAATACTTCCATGTGGGATGTTTCTTTTTTTTTTGTGCTGTAGCCTTTAAAGGAGGGAAGCATCATTCTACTTAGTTCAGGGGTGTCTCAATTAGTTGTATATCACACATTACACGTATGCACTTTGTATTGTATCTTGAACCTTATTTTCTGATCAAAAAGCATAGTAGAAGTAACTTTTAGTAAAAGACTGAATAAATGCTAAAGCTGCACACTGTAGCCTTGATTGGCTAAAGAATCCAAGTCCTTTCAATTTTTCCCTTCCCACTTTTGCACTGACATTGGTAACAAAAAAGATGAAAATAACTGCTGGTGCTCATCAGTCCATCAGCTCCAAATAATTGTGAACGCTCCCTTCAGAGGAAGCTCTATGATCTTCAACATCTCCAGTTGTTATTCTGCTTGCACCTTTAAAGTACGGCTCCTAAACTCTCCAGTTCAGGGGTAAGCCATGGCTGCAGTACATGCGTAGGTTGTGGTACACATGTGCCACCTGCCCTTTTTCACAGCACTGCTATTTAAAGCAAGTCTTTCTTCTTGCCTGCTTAATCACATCTTGCAGAGGAGTCTATGCTGCAATTCTTTATTTAACTATTGACATCTCTAGAATTGGATACTCTACAAATATTTTCCTTGCTATTTGCACTGTGTTAATATTACATCTCCATAAAGCTGTCTGATGGCAAATAGAGCAGTGTAGCTTAGTGGTCTCCACCTACCTGTGATATTCCATGTGAAGAGCAATACCTTTGGTTTAATATATATATATATATATATATATATATATATATATTTGGTTGCTTTGTTTTTATTTTCTTTCTCCCTTTAATCAAAACGTCAGCATATTCAGAAGGGAAGTTGAACAATAATTAAAAGCTGAAATAAATATCTAATTTAATTTCTGTCAACAAGACAGAAACAAAAATGATTTCTCTTCAGAAGTTCTCATTGTAAACCTGAGAAGAACTGTGTAGTTTCTGAACTCCAGTAAAAGCTTTTGGCTTTTTTTTTTTTTAATGTGGAGGTTGAGGGAATTAGAGTTGAAACTCTTTTAAAGAATAGACTTTTCAACACTTAGGACCATCATAGTGTCTATACTATGATGGGGGGGGGGGGTAATTTTATTGTTTTAGTAAAGTATTGGTTAAATCAAATGACAACAGGAGTAACTGTCCCCAAGCATATCAGTGCTAGAAGTCATTCAGGCAGTCTGAGCTTGCTGCAAATTGGAAATGACTACTTTTCCTCACTTTCCCTGATGCACACTTTCTTCATCCAATATCCTTCAATCAGGAGAAGTACCATCTTGTTGCTGGATGGTACAGGACATAACTGGGAGTTTCAGTGCCTTTTAACTCCACCCTAAAAATGCCTCTCCAGATAGCCATGGGCACTTAAGCTTGTCATCGTGAAATGTCATATCTATTAAAAATCTCAGGGAGTGAAATTCACATCTAGGTCCTTGTTCTTGTGTTACTTGCATGAGTGTTACCTTTCACTCATGTTGCTGGTTATGCTACCTTGTGATCTCTCTAATTAAAATCTGTCATAGTCTGCAAGATCTGAATGCCAGCTTGCTTCCCTGCTGCAGTCTGAAGCCACCACTCTGCTTTAGCTCTGGAATTAATTTGGCTTATGCAAGGTGATTTTGAGGGTGAGATGTTTAGTTGCACCGAGGAAAAAGCCATGTAAGTAGTTAAGATGGAGGAAAAACACCTTTTTTTTTTTTTTTTTTTTTCCTAAGTTTCTTTTAGTTCAATGCACACGTCTCTAAATTTAGATGTTTCTGCTTTTGCTAAGACAATCCCTTTTGAGAAAAGATTAATTAAAAACTTTGAAGTCTGTCGTGCTAGGTTACATGCATGTCATAACCCTCGGCATCGTCCCCTAGGGCTGAGCCATGGCTGGGGGTGACTGCAGGGCAGCTGCACCCCAAAGGCAGTGCCATGGGCTGCATCTGCAGCATGGGCAAGCTGCTGCAGCAAATTGGGCTGGATTTCAGCCTGGAGACCCTCGTTTGTGCCTGTTTTCTTTAAGAATCTGTTCTTTAAGGGACTGTTGGTTACTTGTTTTCCTCCAGCTCATACTAGACTTTCAGGAAAACTTTTACGTTGTTACACTGCTAAGTTATTTAATGATTAATCACACAAAACCCCAAGAGCATCAGTGGGCTATAATATCAATCATCATGTAAAAATCTTACAGCACAGGCTGTCTAGCAGTACAAGTCTACAGTTGCAGAGTTGGGCCCTAAAAATCTCTAAGTGAAAAACATCAATTGCAGAGTAAAACCTTAATTCCCATAGGTACAATACTGCTGCATGTGTGTGCCTAAGCTTCAGTTAAATTACATAGGTATTTGCCAAATATAGTAGTTATAATTCCTATTTGCTTTAATTTCCTATTTAATTTCCTCATAATAATTTCCTATTTCCTATTACTATAATCAGGTTATTACTTACAGTCATTTCTTGAGAGAGGATTTGATTCCTGAGGTGAATAGCATATTCTAGAACAGGAGTTGGTTCTAAATGAATGGATTATAACATATTATGGGAGTGCATTAGTGGATTACCCTACCAACATGAAGATTGGAGAGACTACTGAAGGCAGAATTTTTGACTTCTTTATATACTGCAATTTATATAAAATGTTCTAAAATGTTCAGGTGACTTAAGGCATATAAATATTTCACTAATGTCCAAGTATATCAGAAGTGTACCAAGCTGAAGCTACTCTTGATGCTATGAAGGTAATTGGAAGCCTAGAAAGTATCATTGTACACATAGACTGGAAAATCTAGATATAAAATGCTGAGCTTTACAAAGACGTTTAAGGAAACTATCAGCGTGAAGACTAAAATAATGAAAAAATTAACTTTTTTATTATTTTTTTATTTTTGATAAGTAATTGACTAGGAGGGGAAGATAACCTGTTTGCTGGGGGGAAGAGGAAAAAACAAAAACAAAACAGAACTGCCTGAAAGGTTCCAAGAAGGGTAGAAGGGGAGGGAAAAAAAAAAAACACAACAAACAAACAAGAACAAAAAAACAAACAAAAAAACACTCTAGAGGCCAGATGCAGTTGTATGGTGTATAAAGATTTTTGTTTTGTTTTGTTTTCTTTAGAAGATAAAAGTAATGCTGTTTTAAAAAGCCTTCCAGCAATGAATCTGCCCATTGTCTTAACATATTTCAAAAGGCTGTTAATGGTTTATCTTTGCTTTTGCTTTCTCCACAGAAATGCATGTGATTGTTGCCTGCAAAGGAGAAGTGGTTCTAGGCAGAGTGCCTGGCACTGCATGCTCTATTTTTAACATACTGGTTGTTCCTAGCAGTAGAAAATAGATTGTATCATTTAAAAAAAAAAAAAAAAAATGCTTCTATTAGACTAGTATCCTCCTTATGTTTGGCAGCTCATGATTGCAAACAGTGAAGTAATTTAACTTCACAGCATCATGGTAAAGGTTAGGGATGTAGGGATGCTTGTTTGTGCTTCGCTGACCCAACGCTTCACTTAGATCTCATTTAACCAAAATAAGCAAACAAGTCCTTTTCTCTTATGTTCTTAAAAGAAAAAAAAAAAAAAAAAAAAAAAAAAAAAAAAAAAAGACTGTAAGCCTTCATAATTAACATGGAAATGTGCTGTTAATACTGTTTTCCCTTGTTCCTTAATTTGAATTATAATCCATAGATTTGTTGTTTTATTAAATCAGTACATTTCTTTGCTTAGAAAAATGATTACATTAGCTTTTATTAAAAATGTCTGCATTCTTGCTGTGAAGAATATGATAACTTTCTGTTCACACACAATCAGCTTTTGCTAAGATTTACTTACAACTGCAACTTATTTTTTCAGATCTTTTCTAGGCTGTGCATAGATGTGATTTAAGTGCTATTACAATCATAGCTCAGTGCTTCTTTTTCATTTTTAAATATTGAAGTTATGATCTTATCATCCAAGATTGCTGATAGATTCTTTTCCTAAACAGACAGTGATCAGTGACAACACTTTGCAAAATTATAAGTGCAATATTGAATAACTCTTAGTTACATAATTTTAATGTATATTGCCTAAAATCTCACAGAAATAATGAGTACATATGTTATCAAAATCCAAGTGATTCTTTAATGAAGGTATTTAATTAACTTGGAGGATATTTGTTTCTGTGCTTTTGACTTCATACTTCTTGATTTTTCTTGTATACAATGACCATAAACAAATTCTGCAGAACATGTGAATGTTTTGTATGCAGGAATTTATAGAAGGAGTAGTTCTTAAACTACTACAGTTTTGCCTATATACTAACTTCTCAACTGCACTGTTGTTTATTCAATTTGGATATTAAGTTTACTTTTTTTTGTATATGATGGAATTGATTGCTTCCTATATACATACCACAGGGAGTGCAGTTTGAAAGCTCTTGAACTCAGCTGGACTACAGTGAAGCTGTTCTTTAGATATACAACTGCATGCAAGGAAAATTTAAAGGAATTATGTTGTATTAAAGGCTACACTAGTAGTAATATACTTCCTATTGGTATTCAGTTTTTCAAGCTTTAAGATAAATTCTTTAGTTTAATTGCATATTTTGTTGCTGTGCATTTGAGCAGTTAAATTGGTGTTTACAGGGGAAAAAAAGGGGGGGGGGGGAAGGACCAAAACGCTTACTGATTTGCATAGATTGGTATTTGAAATACTAACTGGATGCTAACTAATACTTGCTGGACCAAAAACTTTTCACAGGAGTCTTTGACTTTTACTATTAATGGTAACATTTTTTTTCGTAAAAGCACTTGCTATGTGTGTCATTTATTACAAGGAGAAAATACTGTCTGCGAAGTCCCAGATGAATAGGCTGCTGTAGCTAACATAAGAAAAATACATATATTTTGTGGCATGTTAGCAAAAATGCTAAAATTTTGAGAAAGTCACAAAAGTCCTGGAGGCATACTATTAAGATAAACATTAGATTCTTTTTAGCATTTCAAAAGATCTTCTGTGCTTGTTGGAATAAAGGAAGATGTACCTGCACTTTTCTGACCAAGATACATAGTAAAAATTAGTTACTTAGAATGGGCAGTTACAGAGAGGGAGAAAAACTTCTGTTCACCAGTACTTTCTAGTCCAAGGTTAGACTAGTTTGAGCAACTGGGAAAGCTCTGAGATATTTTGATAACATGGGCTACCCTAGAACTTCGGAACATGGGAGGCTGTCCCAGAGCTGTGGTGCCTTGTACTGATTGCAGGCTACAATCCCGGGGAAGCCTCCAAGGCTTCCAAGGGAGATCTTGTTGCATTGTAAAGGAGGGAATCAATATGTGATCGCTTTCTAGATATTTTATGAAACAAATACAAAACCAGAGCATTTGTAGCCTCCATCAAAGAACAGTATGTCAGGAAGTCTCCTTCCTTGGAAGCCATAGAAGAATAATAAATTTTTGTGAGCAATTCTTGCATGTCACCCAATAGTCTAGCAACATGTTTGCTGTGAGTTATCTGTCAATGAACCACTTATGTACAAACATTGTAAGTCTGAATTTAAGTTGCACTGAAGCCTTTCAGAGCATCAGAAAATTGTTGGGGCTAAGACTGATAATTTGGCAAACAGCAAGAGTACATAATACAGAAGAATTATGTACAAGAATTAGTGAATTCTTATTTAGGGGCTGCTGTTCCTAATGGAGACCAGTGCTTGCCAGAAATATTTTCTTATGTTTAATGGCCACTAATTCAGAACATTTCTAGGTGTGCAGAATTATGCACACCTCACCCTGCATGATATGCATACACATGAGAGAAAAGTTAGTATGGAAAATGAAGAGGCTTTTCAATAGTTACTTGTTACTCATTATGCGTACTTATTTTTTCTGAAACATCCAGCATTGAGAAGTTACGAGGGTCAATAGAAGTGATCAGCGAAACGCTTTGACGCAGTGGTGGCTAAGATTTTACCTGTTCCCACATGCTCTGTGGTAATTGCAGGGATCAGAATAAGTGCCAGGTGTAAGGCAAGCTGTTGAAACCCTGTGCTTTATTACAGCAGCTTTGTGTTCGGTAACCTGGGTGCAACCTGTGTCCTTTTTGCTTATAGCTTTATATCCTCATTGCTTACAAGTATAAATACCTTCTTTAAGTAACAATGCTAACTTGACTTTCAGCTACTATTCCTGTGGTGTAGATGTTGTGGATGAATAGGGAACTTGCCAGAGCTCTTAAATGTGTTACCTTTTAAGAGCACTATTCTTTTTTTCTGGAAGATGAATAATCTTGTTTGGTGCAGTGCATCACCATAGGTTTTTTTCTCAGTGTAATAATAATAATAGACTTAAGATCTCAGTCATGTAAAAAGGAAGATTGTATCTTGCTGTGTTTTTTTCATTGTGTAAGTCTTTATCTTCTTTTAAAGATAATGAGCTACGGGAGACATAGGTAGCATGCGGGTTTTTTTTCCAAATACAGTACCGAAATCTGCAGTCAGCAGTAGATTCAGGTGCAGCTCTGGTTTGTGAAGGTTTGAAGAAAGACAGAAGAGCATTACAGGAGACTTAAGGATGTTTTCATCATGAAAGCAGGAAGGCTAATATATTTTTCTTAACAGCTACTTTAATGACAGGGACCACCACATTGACATGTGATCATCTTTATAGTGGTCTGGCTGGGTTTTACTGGAGGCAAGGACTTTGTTAAGCAGATGTTGAGTGCTATGTTAATTTGTTTTATTTATTTCTCAGGGTGATGTTACATTAATATAACAGCGTACTGTTTGACATGTTCTTTAATTGTAAGATTATTCTCTTCCCTCTTTTCATGCTAAATTTTAGTGCCTGATTTTAAGCCATTTCAAGTCACTATTAATATATTTGTATTAATATATATATAATTTATATGTGTATTTCTGGTGTAAATGTTATTTGCCTTATTATGGGGATGAAATGTACAGAAATAAAAGAAAAAATAAAGTATCCAGACAGAGCAGAAGACTTACAGAAACTGCCTTCAAGACCATTGGAAACAAAAGAGTTGCCCTTCCCTTTTTGCTCAGCATATGTCAAGGATGTGTTGTAATGATAAATAAATTGAAAGCAGTGACAATTCTGTGGTGGGACCCACAGAAATACTTAGGAGGCTAGAATGCATGATTGTTGTACTTTTAGAATTTAAGGGATTTTTTAGTGGCTTATTTGTTGTTTGATTTGAATGCTGGGTACTTACAGGCATAGCTAGAAGTTCAGACTCGCAGGGATGAGGCCTACGTGTGTATTTGGTTGATGCTGTTGGGAACTTGTTGGAAGACAGGTTGTTTAGTGGCATGATCTCTGAAGCCTCAAACTGGTATTTTAGCTGCCATCACGGATTTCAGAGCAGTAGGTGCAGTGACAACAAGGGCAGCTGTCTCTGCTCCCAATTTCTTGTTAAGGAAGAAATTCTCAGTGTGTGCGCGCAGGGGGTGGGGGAGTACTTTTTTTTTTTTTTTCTTTTAGTAGTTGCTTTGCTGCATTGTGGAAATTACTCCTATGCTGGAGCTACAACTTCAGTAGAGAGGGGTATAAAAATAACAAAACAGAAGACTCTCACTCAGCAATACTGGAGTCTGTGTCAAATATTTAAAATGAAGATTAGTGACTGGAAGATAGGAGTATCGTTTTCTTTTTGAATAGAGACTCTGATCATTTTTCCTTCAAGTTATTCATTGATGTTTTCCAGAGTGTTTTGCACTTATTATATAATGCCTTTCACTGAAGGTTCAATATGTGTAAATGGAGAACGGGAGACCCATTTCAGGGAACTCAATTAGTACTCACACACCAAACACTGCTCAGCAAGTCACTGGCATCGTGTAGGGTACCTGCCATTGCACAGCTCCAAGAGCATTTGTAGGAAATATATGATAATAAATATTCCCTGAAATATTTCCAATTATACAACTGAGCAATACGTTGTTATTACTCTAAATAGACTGTATGTAGTTTTTATAAGATGTTTTCCTAGTGAATGTGAATTTACCTTATTTTCAAATATTCAGAGGAGATATGCCTATGCATTATGAGACTGGCAGAAATAAATCCAAATAATTGCATTAGAAGAAATAAGAGAGTAACAACTTAAATATAGAGGAAAATTGCAGGTTTAATATTTTCTGAACATACCAAGAACAAGCACGGTGTGTTGCAGCTGAGAATGAGATGGTATCCAGTCTGTTCTGGAATGGAAAAAAGGCAGACTCCAGATTTTATGTGCACAATGTCAGCCTACACTTCTATCAGAAACTCATTAAGAGTAAAATTCATAGAATCATAGAATCATAGAATATCCTGAGTTGGAAGGGACCCTTAAGGATCATCAAGTCCAACTCTTGACACCGCACAGGTCTACCCAGAAGTTCAGACCATGTGACTAAGTGCACAGTCCAATCGCTTCTTAAACTCAGGCAGGCTCGGTGCAGTGACCACTTCCCTGGGGAGCCTGTTCCAGTGTGCAACCACTCTCTCTGTGAAGAACCCCCTCCTGATGTCAAGCCTAAACTTCCCCTGCCTCAACTTAACCCCGTTCCCGCGGGTCCTGTCGCTGGCGTTAATGGAGAAAAGGTCTCATGCCTCTCGACACCCCCTTACGACGAAGTTGTAGACTGCGATGAGGTCTCCCCTCAGCCTCCTCTTCTCCAGGCTGAACAGGCCCAGTGCCCTCAGCCGTTCCTCGTACGTCTTCCCCTCCAGGCCTTTCACCATCTTCGTAGCCCTCCTCTGGACACTCTCCAACAGTTTCATGTCCTTTTTATACTGTGGTGCCCAGAACTGCACACAGTACTTGAGGTGAGGTCGCACCAGCGCAGAGTAGAGCGGGACAATCACCTCCCTCGACCTACTAGCGATGCCGTGCTTGATGCCCCCCAGGACACGGTTGGCCCTCCTGGCTGCCAGGGCACACTGCTGGCTCATATTCAACTTGCTGTCTACCACGACCCCCCAGAATTCCTGATTCTCCTCACCAGGCTGGTGTGGCAAGAGAGCAAAATGATGAAGAAATAATAGCTTCAGGCATAATTCAGTCAGAAGCATTTGTGAATAACTGTCTCCAGGGATAGGCTCTCCAGCAGCCCTAACTGTAGCCAAGCGGAGCCAGCAGGTGAATCTCGCCATGCCAGTAACCTCAGGTTTGTTGGTGTCTTGTGCGTGGCATACGGCTCAAACCTGCTCAGCGAGCCGCCTGTGGTGCTGGCTGGTGTTTGGGAATACCTAGATCCCGTTGCATGGCATGGCGTTAAAAGCTTGGCTCAGAGAGAGCAGCTCAGTGTGTTGTGTCCCACCTGAGGGACACCCACATCTGAGGGCAGTGTCAGCTTCCTGCGGAAGAAAGAAGGATGAAGCGGTGTCCTGCTTCGAATTCCTATGCCAGTGTTGGCTTGGATGGGCAAAAGAAAAGGCTGCTTTTTGGCCCCACTATGATTTCAAAGGCTTTGGACTTTTATCCCAGAACTCTGTTCTGGGATAAATTATTTCTGGGAAAACATAGTAAAGCTCAAAGAATACCTGAAGATTTTCTTTAAAAAAATAAAAAATAAAAAATCAGACTGCAGCTTTCATAAGCTGACCGTTCTTCACACATAGCTCTCTTTATCTCAAGACCTTTCTTTTGCTTTTTTTTTTTGCTTCCAAATAGATTTTTTTGTTCATTCCATAAATTTTACAGAAGTAGTAATATGTAGTAATACCAGATAGGATAAAATTTAAAAATGTATTTTATATGCTGTCTAACACCTGAAAAAATCATTTAAAGAATATTTAAAAATACATACATTTGAATTTATTTCACATATGAATTTGGAGGATTATTTTTCTGATGGATTTTTCTAATTGATAAAAAAATAAAGACCTTAATTAAAAGGCATAGATTGGAAAATAATTGCAACTCAGTGCAAACTTGTAAAATATGCTCATAGCTATACTCTAAATGAAATTAATATTAAGGGTTTTGATTATGCAAATTTATATTAAAGCAAAATATGCTATCTTTTCCTGTTCTGATGGTTATTTTATATTCACTTATTTAAATAGAAAAGACTGAAATAGCAATCAAGAGATCAGCTAGTCTTATGTAGGCATCATTGCCTCTGTTCCAGTAGCCTGTCTTTACCTAATGTCTGTGCTCTAAGCCTATTAATTCTTGAAAATCCTTTTATATTTATGAAAAATTAAAAACTTTATTCCAAAGTCACCTAAATATTACAAAGACTGCTTCTGTAGGGAAACGTGAAACAAACTTCAAATTTCCCTGGAAACTTTTGGGGGAATACAAAGGAAACAATTCAAGTAGTATTTTGTTTAAGTCTTTAACCCATTACTCTTATGAAAGAAAACCCGTGAAAGATGGAAACCCCAAGTTTCATCACCATTTTTGTTTTCAAAACCTGCTGAACAAGACAACCCATTGTTTGCTTATTGATGATAGTTTTGATATAGCACTGAATCTTATCTGATTTGCTGTATATAGCTGGATAATTTCCAAAGTATATTATTACTGAAATAGATGAAATGCTTAAAGGAAAATTTTTCATTTTTTAAAAATTGTTTTCCAACTACTAAAGTACTTCTTGAAACTTTTTAAAAATTTCATATACAACACATTTTTAGTTTTAAAGAAGAGATGTTAAATCTAAAATATTAGAGCAGTGTTGCATGGCTGAATATCCGAATATAACTAGTGCTGTGTTTAACACTGTAGATTTGTGATTCATACCACTACAGAGCCATTAGTCTAAGCAGAATACTCTGCAGCTCTTTGGACTTAATTTTGAAGAAATAATTATGAATATGACAGTAATTTATAAGATGGAAGGAAATGCAATTAGTATTTAGCAAAGAGCAGTCATGTTCTTCTATTTTGCCATCTTTCATGCAAAAATTAGTCTCCCTTCTACTTCTCCCCAACCCCCACCCCCCGATGCTATATATTGTAGCATCTTTTTTTAATGGAATTCTGGAAGACTTTTTTCCTGTTTTTTGTGCCTTTGCAATGTGTAGTGATAAAAGAACAGGATGAAAAAAAAAAAAAAGACTTGAAAAGGAAAACTCAGGACAAAGAAGTTACTTCTCTGAATGGTTTCAAGAAGATGATGAGATGGGCTGATGGTTCAGAGTTATGAGTTCTTGTTCTCAAAAAGGATGGTTGTGCTACCACCATTTAGAGGACAGGAACTATGGAATGGAAGACTGTATTTGTGAAGCTTAATATAAGGAGAGTTAAGAGTTATGTCATTGGGGCCTGATTTAAGAGAAAGCCTCTACACCCCTTCCCTATGACAGAACGTCATGGGTCCAATGTTCCAACAAATCCCCAAAATATTATTGTGGTTATAAGAACAGATTAAATAGAAAGCTCTTCAGTACTGTGGAAATAGGCTACATTTCACTCCAGCATTTTGGTGCGTCCTTCTCTGAAATGTTACATTTAGTTCTTAACCTCCACAGCTGCCCTGGAGGAGGTGCAGAAGGCAACTATTCAGTGGCGAGCTAATTAGTGAAGATTTCCTCTGGATGAAAAAGGATGTGAAAACAAGAGTTTGTCCCATTAAAACTCCAACTATTTCTGCACTGGGATCATGGCTGTGTCATGCAGCTCTTTCTGCCAGTTGGCACAAGACTTATCCATGCTCCTGGGAATGTTAAGAAGACACTCAGAATTTTTAGTTGAGGATAACAAAAGGAATTGTAGTTGTTACTGATACCACATACGAGGAGCCAGAAAAGATACTGAAGCTAAAAGTCAGTATACGTGAGTAATTGTGTTGAACATGAAAAAGTTTAAGCTGAAAATGGGAAGATGGTATATGATAAAGGGTGTAATAAGCCCTTAATTAGTTTCAAGATAAAACTTGATCAATTTTTAGAAGAAAAGTGGCAGAATTACTTTTTTATACAAAAATTGCATAGTACCATGAAATGATACTATATTTTTTTTATTAATTTCAGGATGAACTCTAGGCTGTGAAGTTTCTAAATACAAAGGTGAAAGATGTTGTAGCCTCAGAAATGTTTATAGCTAGATTATGTCCACCTAACCTTTTTACTGTAACATATTCACTGCAACTTTCTTCGTGTCCATGCCATCAGTACACATTAGTTTGTTTACAGAACAAATTCTGTGGAAGTCTGCTTACCAGCTCTGTCCAGCCAACATGCTGCAGTCTGCTTCAGGTGTTTGGCTTCCTGCTATGAGGAATAAATTCACTGGAGTACTTTGCATTTGATAATGGTTCAGAAAGTCAGGACTATGTACACACTCAGCAGTTTGCTTGGAAAAGATACACGTGCATCATGCATGCGTATTCTTTCTGTCCCGGTGGGAAGGTGTGCAGTGCTTCCTCCCCACAAACGTCGAAACCAGACACGTGAGCCGGCAGTAGAGATAGAATGATGCAGAAGACTTCTGGCCTTCCCATAACTCGTTGTGCCAGCACATGTTTTAGTCTGTTCAATCTTTCCTTTGTCTGTCTTTGTTTACTGAATTGTTTGCAGTAGTCTTTTGTTAATATCTGAAATGAAAACACCTATTCACTGGACCTGAAAAGATGGCTTAGTCAGATGTGAATTAGAGACCAAGAGATGAAGGACATTTGTGCAAGTTATTTATTTGATTAAATAATTGGAAGCCAAAGTCAGTTGTCTGACATAATTGTCTCAATCAGAAAGATTTTATCCTTTAGAAAAGATTTGCACATAACTTATTATTTTGCTCATTCACAAAAGGACTTTGTCATACGTGACTGTGAAATGAGAATTGGCGAGAGGACTATGGTAGATGGATTAATGGGAAGTCTTTCTGTATTTCCATTGTGAAGTATAACTTTTGAATGTTATTTAATAAGGAGGTTCCCTTTTGTGTGATTGATTTAGTTCCTGCATGCATCCTTTTCTTTAGTTTAATTGCGTGTTTGAACATGAGCTTTTTGGTTTTCTTTGTTTTTAATGGTCAGCATCATGGCTTCTGCTACGTTGTCTTGCTTTCTCTTTGATTAAATGTTGTAGTTAGAAATTAAAAAATTCTTACAATGGTAGCTCTTTAGTAATGCTTCTTGAAGAAAAGAATTGCTTTGCTGGACAAGAGGATTATGGCTGTCATGTTGTTGCATCACCCCAAAGCTGCTGGGAGGCCCCTAGACTCCAGGGGTCATGGCACAATCCTTGCAGAGACCTGGCTGGTACCGGTTACTGCAGACTGGGGGAGTGTGGAGGGCTGCAAATGCCCAGTGCTTCTGCAAAGTTAGGCTCTGATTTATTGGTGTCCCTAAGGTTTTTCCGCTTAACTGGTTTACATGAAGGGTTTCTTATACAGGCAAGCCACTGTGGCATTTCCAGCTGTAAATGAACAGGCTGTGCATGTAAAGTTCTGTATCCAGCCATGTGTTTGAGAAGGCTGTCTAGCACAGTTTCTTTGCATTTCAGAAATAAGTATTTCTGTGTACTAATGTTGTAATCAAGTAATACAATTTAGCCGGTATGATTGTTTTTGTGTACCTCCTTTGGTATGCTGTGTGCTATTGAATGAGGTGCTCCATGGTGTTTGTGTGTGTGTTTTAACACAATATGAATCCTGTTCTTGGCGTATCACTTTTAAAAAATGTAATTGAACAGCCTTGGTAGCATCATGGGATAGATTTATTTTGTTATAATTCATGCAATGTGGTATAGTATTTTGTTCTGTCAGAATAATGATTCCTTTATCTGTGAACAATTATTATTTATATGCAATTTGTGTTGCTATATTTTTCCAGTTTTTAGCTTAAATATGCAGGGGGAAAAAATCAAAATTGAGCATATGACACTGGAAGAGAGGAAATACTAGAGGTGGCTTTTTTTTTTTACTAATCAGCGATGAAAGAAGCAGAATATAAAGCTGGTTTTGCTTTAAATGATGCTGAAGAACTATTCCAAATTTATTAACCCCACAGAATTGACTAACTAGTTCAAAAGTAATTGGCCTTTAGAAATGTAAGCAAGGTGACACTGTCATGAGATGATAATGATATAATCTGAAACATCTCAGAGATTTTTGACAACCATGACCTTCTTTGGGTCTGTCAAGCTGTGCAACTAAGGCATTGTTGAATGATTCTCATTTTCTTTTTTTTTTTTTTTTTTTTTTTTTTTCTTGGCAAGCCAGAAGCTTCTACTTATAGCAATGAGAGCTGGTAAGAGATTCTATTTTCTCTTCCATTTCACTTGATTCATCTTGAAGGTGAAGAGAAAAATGTGCTGCTCCCAGGTTTTCAGATTCTTTAACTATTCCAGCATCTTAAATCTTTTAGCATTCTTTACTTTTCCTGTCTTTGTGGTAGAGGAAGCTCTTCCAAAAAAAAAAATAATAAAATAAAAAAATGAGGGAACACCAGCACCAGTTTGGTTAAAATGTTCCGTAAAGTTTACTAAAACATTCCATTGCTTCATTAAGTCATACTCAAGAAACAGAGAGAAAAGATTGTCTAGGGGCCTGGGATATCCTAATAACAGGTTTTTTTGGTTGCCTGCCCTTAAATTTTGGAAGATGGAGTCACTACATGTGTTGGTAGACATGCACAGCAGCAAAAAAGGTTATGATGGAATATACAGAAAAATGGTCTTACTCTGAAGGTAACCAAGCCATGGAGCAGGATGCTGGGGAGGCTGCAGATTATCTCTCTGGTTCAGCTCAGCATTGTCCTTGTTTTAGCGGGAGGCTGGGGCTCCCAAGGTTCTTTTCAATATCAATGATTCAAACTCAGCTGCCTGCTTTCTTAGTGACATCAGGTACAGCTTTTGCCTAGAAAGCTATCAATTCTTTTTACAAATGAAGCAAGCTGACAATGAAACTTGGAGTACCTTGGCAGAGTAAAATGTCAGATTTTGTTCCCGTTTGTAGGTAATGAAGATAAGCTAAGGCAAGTGAATCAACCATTTGTTTGTCCTCCCTATCATTATGTTGTGCTTATTACCTAATGAACACCTTCAAGTGACCTTTCTCATGCATCTCCTGTAATTGGATAACTTTTAAATTGTGCTGGTGCAGTGCTGGGAAATAATCATGGTAGCTGGGCAGGCGGTGGCTCGGTAATTCGGGATGGTTCTTTGCAGGATTTGCGAAGTCAGAGGCAGGCTCTGATTTTCTGAAGACCTGTTTGCAACAGAAGAATTGCACAGCTTTTAGACTGATGTGTGTTACTGATCTGCTACATTTTGCACCAGCTGATAACTGTGGGTTTTTCTTTCTGCCTGGTCAGCTGTTTGGCTATGTTCCCAAACAAACTGAGTTGAGTAGTGGTGTCTGTGTGCATGGATCACTGAGGCTGGACATCAGTACCAGAAGATAAGAAATAGTCTGCTAGCTAGCCCTCAGCAGGAAAGGGTATTGCTTGCAGGTTTATCTCCTTTAGTGTTTGAAAGCATCAAGGGAAGGCAAAGGGCCACAGCTGTACAGCAAATGAGCAATTGTTGAATGGATGCCTTTTATCAAAGGAGATGCTAAGTGAAGAGGCAAGGGGCCTGTGAAGAAAGAGGCTATAAAACACCTGGACAAATACTTTGCAAACAAGTAGATATTTATAGTGATGTAATGAATTTGGACTTGCACACTGAAATAGTCAAATCCAGGGTAAACTGACCTAAAAATTAATACGCTGCTTTGGTTTTGCAGGTGTGGAAGACTGGGAAATAATTTATTATTTTCTTTTAAAATAGATTTGGTATTTCTTTAACCAGCCTTCTACTATATTTTCTCCATAAACAGCCTGTTAAGTATTGACAAAAATAAGTCCAGTCACCAACAATTTGAGAGTGAGAATTTGTGAGAATAATAATGCATTCTATTTTTATTTTTTTATATATAAGAGCAATTGCAAAAGTTAAGGAAAGTGGTACAGCTTCTTATGGTGATTTAAGGGATTTTTTTTTTTAACACCAAGTAATAGATCAGCTTTTCCTTAATGATTGTGGCTACATTTCTATATGATTTATACATACATATATTCAGTTGAATTGCAAGTAGAGCATATGTGAAATCAAATTCATACTAATGAGAGCAGCAAAGTATTGGACCCACATTCTGATGGGAAGGAAATACCTTATTTTTTTGCAAACGTTGTGCATTTACAAAATGCCCAAGTGGCAAAAAGCACTGTCCTGAAAAAGCAGCAGCCCCAGAGGATAAAGCTAGTCTTATGATGGGAAAGAAACTTCTAATGCTTGTTTTTGGCTTTCTGAAAGGCAACTTTGTTTGTTCGTTTTAAGACATTTGTTGTGTTTTCAGTATGTTAAGTTGAATGCAAGCTGATCAATGTCTTTCATTTAGCGTTGTAAACAGCTGTTACTGAGAGAAACCTGTATGGGCTCTAGTGTTGGAAACCAGTGCTGTGGGGTAAACTGAAAGAGCACAGAAAAGATTTGGAGCAAGCAGGTTGTCCCTGTGGATAGTTTGTTATAGTTCTAGATTTGTTTTAAATAAGTAGATTATTTTCATTAATCTGTCACCATTTGAGTGCCTAAAATACCAGTGTCTTCATCATACAATAGCTACTTCCTTGGAGTTCGTGGCATGATGTGTGTGGGCTGCAAGCAGGGGAAGAGTGGGACAAGGCCAGCTGCTTGTGTGACTTTGGCACTTCTGCTGTGGAAGAAGATGAGTGTAGAGCTCTATGTTGTAAAGATCAGGTTTGAAATTATTTGGCCTATCCCATTCAGCACTTAACAGGAGGAACCCTTGTGTTAATTGCAAAAAAATAAAAAAAAGTGTTCGTAAGTTTTTTTTTTTTTTTTTTTTTCCTATACTAATTTGGCATTTAAATGGTTTGACTACTACAGTCAAATTAAATTACTTTGGTTTTACAGCAGACTAAATGGGAGCTGGGAGGGCATGGTGACCTAAGAAATGAATGTTCGCAGAGGCATGAGAAAGAGGCTAAGGGTTTTAATCACAAATTCTAGACGTTTTGATTTCAATTTTCCTATTTTAATCCATACTGTTATGATTTGTTTACCATAGTGCCCTGTGGTGTGGCATGATCAGAGTGCTGATGTGAATTTGGAAGCACCTCTGAGTGTGCAGAGGGCTGGTGGAGGGCTGGCTACAGCGCAGCTGGTGCTGTTCTGGCGCTGCGGCCGGGCATGTGCGGAGAGATGTGACGCTGCTGCAGCCCGTCGTGCTCCGGATGCTGGGAGAACCGTGCTGGCAGCCCGCGGGTCACTGTCGCTGAAGGAAAAGCTGCCTCGTCTCATGCAGCTGGCCAGCTAAGCCAAGAGCATTTGGTATGAATTTCTGTAATGGATTTTGGATCACAAATATGGATCTGCAAGTCTATCTGTCTGAATCTTAATCTTGTCTGTAAAACAGGATGCAGTCTAAATACTAAGTGCAAAAAAGGCTTGGGAGGCTTTCAGCTCAATGCACTAGCTTTCTGGGGAAAGCTGCCCTCATAATCTGCATCTAATACTGAGGAGCTACTCTGACTTCACTGTTCGGGAGTAAATAGTTAGGAAATCTGCTTTGTAGCAGCTATGTATGCAGCTCCTGGAGTGGGATCGTTATGAAGTGCTTGCTTAACAATTAAGCATACAGCTGAGTGATTCTTGACCAAGTTTTTGATCCTAAATAAACTATTTTAAAACTCAGTTGTGTTGTGGGAGAGAGACTCCTAAATCCACCTACCTAATATCTGACCAAGGCCAGGGTTTTCAGGAGGAATGTAATAGGATTTGCTTTGTCAGAAAGAAGCTGTTTTGAATTCAGTGAAAGTGAACTTTAGCCAACATGGAGTGCTTTCCAAAAGCTACTGTTTCGGTACTGACTGACATGGAAACGTTAACGTTGTTTACTGGCATGAGATATTGCAAAGAATATTATCTCAGCTGGCATCTAGCGCTCATAGAACACGTTTTTGTATTATACTTTGATGTGTTGCTTTCACGGGAAGAATGATGATATATCTGATTTACTCAAATACAAAATCCAAATACAAAAATTGTTCTAAAATCTAAGTCCATAAATAAATCTGATTTTTTTTTTAATCTTTTAAATTAGTAAAGTAAAAGAATGACAATATTTGCTTTATCAGAGGAGGGAGGGGAGTAGATAGAAACCAAGAATGTAGAAAACAATTTTTTGAACAAGGTTGAGAAATTCATGGGAATACTATCAGTTGTTTTGATGCATCCTATTTTGTTAGGTTATTATGCTAAACTGAGTATGAACGGAATACCTCTTGCCTGCAGACATGCATTCTATTGCTGACGAATGTTACTGTCTCACATTTCATTACATCTTGGTTGATATCAGTTTAATGCTCCCATTTCATGAAAAGTGATTTAATTTCTGGAACAGTGCATTCTTAAAATATTATGCATAACTTTTTTTACGAATATAAGAAGTCATAGTTGTTTTCTTGTTGAAGAATGTGAGGCTGAAATATCTCCATTATGTAAGAGTTTCATAAAATAAGGGCAAGCCCTACCATTTACTTGCCATTCAAACCCTGGTTCGACTGAAATATATTAAGTGCAAATCATACAAATGGCTTTGGCCTTCAAAAATCATGCTGACTCTGACAGCTAGAGGCAACAGAGTACATTATATACTGCATTTCTTTATATGCTCCAAACACTACTGCTTCAAGAAAACTATTAGAACTATAAATATTATTTTAAGTATCTGTATGCCAACCTGCTAAATACTGAAGGAGCAGAAAGCAGTGTCGCAATTAAACTTCTTACTATCTCACTCAAAATAAAAAGTAGTTATGCTAAAGCTCAGTAGATACTCTTGTCAAATTACGGACAAAACACTGCATATCACAAACTGCAGTCCTAGTTACAGTGGGAAGGATGCCCATAATGTTGTGTAGATGTACACTAATTCTGTTTAAGCCAGACTGGTTCTAGTTCAGAGTCCTGTGGGTACCAAGGTAATAACTTCTGACAGCTCTGTTCAACTGGGAGAGGTTAGTATGGATGTAAAAATTAAAGCCACTCTGTGTTCTGATGCTTAAAATATTGGAAAGGCAACTTTGAGAAATGGCAGCTAACTGGAAAGCTACCGTAAGTTTTTTAATTTTATTTTTTTTTTTTTATTTTTTGTCTACATCATTGGTGGTGTTTTCCCTCTCTGTTTCCAACCAAATGTGAAGAAGGGTGTATCACACTGCAGCCTGAGGACTGACAGCAAAGGCAATGCCTGCCAGCCACATGCTGGGCTGGGCATCACTGGAGGAGATACCTGCAGCTCTCGCACCTCGTTGCTTGGCAGCCTTGAACAAGCCACAGACCTCACACAGCTCCTGCTCTTTTTAATATCTTCTAGATTAAAAATCTTAAAGAGGAGGGAAAGGAGGTTGTATGCTAAAATGCTTCTTGATTGTCATTAGGACTTGTAGGTACAGAATGTAAACAACTGGCATCTGAAAAATGCTGATTGAAATCAGCCTTGCTATCTTCTTGCCACAGATGAGAGCAGTAATGAATGCAACTAGTTTGCATATATAGCTTGCTCTTAACCACAGCAGCTTATCACATGCCGCAGTAACCTGAGAACACTTTCACACTTAGTTGTCCAGAGCTTCATGCTTCTGAGACTACACGTTGTCAGCAGGACGTGTAATTGGTGTAGGACTCATTACAGTCATCACAGCATGCACGTGCAGAGCCAGAGTTATCATCTGTAGGCTGGATTCAGCCCCTGGAACCATTTAATCTGTTCCACAGTCATCCCATGACTCTTCAAACCAGTGAACACTCTGCACTGGAAACTGCTGCAGATCCCTCAGTTAGCTCTTGAATTTGTAAATCTGCAGGCCACGAAGTGAGGAAGAGATGCCAATACCAAGAAGTAAGAATGGTAGTAGGTACAATCTTAATACAAATGACAATACATCGTTTAGTTATATTATTTGTCTTTTAAAAAAATTATCTGAATATTGGTCAAGTTAATGCCAGAACACTAGATCAGAGCTAGGTTATTTTAGAAATACTGACGTGGATTTCTCATCATCCCCTTTCCACATAACCAATGGTAACACATTGCAAATGCAGTCCTGTTCCCCAAATGCAGGACCTTTTAGGGCTGAGGTTTCTGTACTGAAGGTATGTCAAGGAAAGTAAGGCCATGGCCTGATATAAGTAACACTTTCAGGAGTTCTGCGTTTGGATGGGATAAATTGCAGCTCATTCTCAACTGCCATGGAATAATTCAGTAAAACAATTTAAGGGGTACTTATACTTGCAGCTACTTAGTAAATCAAACTGCACAAGAGCAAACTGATTAGATGAATCACTGACTGTACAGATGCACTGGAATAGACTGTCATGTGATTTTATTTTTAAAATAAGGGCATTTAAATGTACAAAACAAAGTTCCTAAATCACAACCTCAGTGTCAGATGTGCAAGGCATCAGCTTTCCATGTGAATGCTTTTCAGGCAGGGGGGTGCTTTCAAAATATATTTCCCTAACTTGAGTGGACACTCGGGATGCTCTTGATTTGGATTTCTGAGACTTGCATCCTCTGAAATTTGGGCAAGCAGAGGACACAGTGACACATCTGCCTGCTGGGATCAAAGTGCTGGGTAGCTCTGTGCAGTGCTGTACAGCCCGGTATATTGTAAGGGCCTGTCCTAAAGCGGTGGACACCTACATCCAGGTTTGTGGAGAGACTCGGTCTGAGAGTTAGTTTTAAGCATGTGCAACGAGCAGTGCTATTTGTGCAGGTATCCTAAGTGTTGGCATGGTACGTTACTAAGGATTGGTCTGCAAGAGTTCCCAGACTAGGTTAATGCAGTTAGTGGCTTATTATAGATTACTGGCGTTTCTAGATGCCTTTAATTAAGCACATTATAATTAATCAGCAACTTAAATTAAGACCAGAATGGACAGCAATCTTTGAAGGCTTGCAGTGGTGGCATTCTTTGTTGGAGGTGTTTTTTCCATGTGATACATACATAATGTGATGTCTGTAATACAGAACCATAGGGTGGTTTGGGTTCAAAGCCCACCGGGCTCTAACCCCTCTGCCATGGGCAGGGACAAAGCCCCCTCCAGCCTGGCCTTGAACACCTTCAGGGAGGGGGCATCCACAGATCCTCTGGGCAGCGTCAGCAGCTTCTCTGAGCAACACATTTATGTAATATGTATAAATATATAAATGTGTTTGTATGTGTGTGTATATGTGTGTCTATAATATATATATATGTGATGCAAAGAAAGAGAATACGAATATTAAGTTAAACAGGGCTTCTACTTTGGAGAAGGTAGCTGGCTGGCTGAAAGGAGGAACAAGAAAATGTTCCTTTCTTGGTTTAGTGTAAAGAAGTTAAAAGTCTGAGATTTTTTATTTTTTTTTAACTTATAATAATAAGTAAAAAAATAATATTTTTTACCCAATTCTTTTATTAACATAAAAATCTGTAGCCTGATTAAATTCTTATTTTTTGCCTTGAGGTAGGTGGGAGGTTTTATGGGTAGATGGGAATTATTTGCTGGGGTTTTGTGTTTGTTTAAACTGAATTACAAAGCACTTTTTCTCCAAGGGACTGGCATTTTGCAACTCTATAAACTGTGACCTCAGTGCACGCTATAGCTTCTCAGCACACCTAGAATGAACGCAGAATAGGTCTCATCAGTTCAGGGGCATAAAAGGCAGCACAATAAGAGGTCAGAAAAAGCAGAAAAATATTTCAGTTAGCAGCAGGTAACCAAAAAGGCAGGCTGATGTGCAGCAGGATGCTGGGCTGCGTCCTTGAACCTCATGGGTCATTATGCAAATGTGTCTGGTGTTTCTGGGTGCTTTTTTTTTTTAAGGAAATATTTGGCAGAGTACCTGTAATAATTACCGGTGACCTGTACTCAGAATGCATTTTTTGTTGTATCCAATAAAAAATATTTACAGCTTCATCAACAGCTTTTATTCTATTCAGGTGAAAATGTATAAACAGCAATCCACGAATGCAAACCAGATAGGTGTAAGATATTATACTTTTCAATATGTGGTAATTTAGAAGTTCTGCCTAGAAAAATTACTTTATTGAAAGCAATCAGAGGAACAAAGCAAAATAATGTTTACACAAGCAACATTGTGTGCTCTTTAAAAGGCATAAATGACAATGATTACTAAAAAGTATTCTCCAAAATAAATGCATTATTTGTTTTAAGATTTACATTTCACCGCTATTGTACTGAGCTGTTTTAGGAATATACTTCTCAGAAAGGAAGATTCTTGCAAAATATTGATTTATGTTACTTTTTAAAATAATTTTTTCTACAGAAGGGGAGAAGGAATAACAATATACAACTTGTAGTAAAAAATAATAATAAACACAACTCACCACCCACAAATTACAAAATACATTTTCTTGGATATATTTTACATGCTCTAGTCTAAGTTTATCTATATTCTTAAACTATAATTTCAAAGTAATTTCCTTACTCTATTCCTTAGTTATCATTATTTCAGCTGGTTTGTTTTCCAGATGCTTCCAAACAGAATGACTGGAAAACCTTATTATGTTGCCCAAATATGTTGATATGGTTTTCTCAAATGTGAGGGACAAACAGACAGACACAGTCTGTCTGTGTCTGTCAAAACAGCTAGTTGGTATGGGTCTTCTGATTTTTGTTAATATATATATATATATATATATATATATATAATGTTTTAAACACAGTTTTTAGTTACACTAAAATTAAAAATGATACGCAAAGAGGAGATTTCTTTCACAAATCTTCAGATTTGTGCTCCAATTCCAAGGAATGTATGAAGTACTCAACTTTTGAAATACTGGCATAAGCTGAACTGCTTCCTGATTTGGTCCCAATTTATTCATCTGTCTAATTCTGTGAAGAGATGGGAGGGTCCTACATTCTGTATGTTATTCCACCACTACTGGAGGAAGAGGAAATGGAATAGCAAAAGGAGAGTTGCTGGAGTTGTAAGCCATGTGGGGGTGGACAGAGGGTGGTGCTTCAGTTCTGAATTACATTAAAAATTAAGCTTCACTCTGACAGATATGCAGTGATGAGTCCTTTCTGACTTCTATAATAGGGCAGCAAAGACTTGCACACAAAAGCAAATCTTTGCAAGACTGAAGTTTAGATAAAAAAAAAAAAGTCATGAAAATGGCTGCAGCTTCTAGAAGGCTGAATTTCAGCCAAAATTCTGTAAATGTCTGAGCTTTCAGCTGCTTGCCTGGTTGTTTGCTGTCCTCGGAAATCTCACATCTGCTTGATAATGCTCTGATGAAGTACAAGCTTAGAAAAATCTGCAGAACTTGTAACATTGCATTGCTGCATGCGAAAGGACACTAGGTTCTGAGCTGAGAAGTGCACCTCTAAGCATCGTTTCTCAGAACCGCTGTCTCAGGCAGAATATGCAACTGTGCGTGGAAAAACACAGGATCATTTGCATGTTACCAAATATCAGTGATTGATTTATTTCTGACGCGGTCATTATTGACACTAATTGGCCATGTTAAGTTAATTATGGATGTGAAGATTTAAAAAATATTTTTTAGAACATGCCAAATATTGTCAGTAATCATGATGTTCATCTAAGCAACCATGGTACATGCAGCATGAGAAGATAGGACTGTGGGCCTTACTGATACCTGCTGGGGCTTTGTTCAGCCATAAAGGATGCCTGAAAATTAAAATTTTCTTCTGCCTTGGCTTTTCTTGATTCAGTTTACAATTGCTTTTAATTTCTAAGTTCAAGTGTGATTTAGATCATGGGACTCCACAGCTATTTTCTTCCAACTTGACCTCTGATGTACCACTAAACCGTGCAGAGATCTTCCTTAACATCCATGTCTCAAGTGTACTTACAGATGTACAAGGCTGATCAGTAAGTATGTGGCAGGACATACCAATCCTTTGTGTTTAATACAGAATTCCAACAGCTCATTTGGATCCCCGCAGGATTTGCAGATACTGATGTGCTCTGTGTCTTGTTTCTGGCTCAAGCTGCCATCTCAACACTGCAAGGCAGTGTATGGGAAAGGGGGAAGGTTGGATAACAAAGACCCAAGGTGATCATTTTGTCTGTAAAGTCCTCGTCATCCAGTAGGAAGAAAATTATCCAGCAGAAACTATCATTGTGGATGTTTGACAGTACTGAGGCAATACATAAATCTACTGAATGACCACGAAACATATTCAACCTGAGAAAAAAAGAAGAAAATAGAGTAGTTGGCAAATGGAAAGATGCAAGCTGCCAAAAGGGAAGTAAAACTGAATTTCCACTATCTCAGGATTGATGTGTATGTATGTGTGTGTGTGTATATATATATATATATATATATATATATATGTATATATATATGTGTATATATATAGTCACCAGATGCCAGCTGGATTGCTCATGCTAACTAGATCATCTGAAGACTGTTCTAGCTTGTTCCAACTTACTCTAACTTCCAGTGCCTTGCAAAGAAAGGGTTTTGCAGCAAAAATGAGATCTGCCTGGAAGAAAGAAGTTCTGACTAAATCCTTTTCTGAATTTGGATATATGTCCATCTTGGAAGTGCCAGTGGCTGTTTAAGGAGGCTGGCACGGGATCTGTTAAACAGCTTTTGTACTAATGAAGCTTCTTCATAACCAAAAGATGGCTAATTCTATCCAACGCTCTATTGAAGCCAAAAATTTTAACTTGCTGTGTTCCAGAGAACTTCTGATTGTGTACTGTGGTTTCCCTGTCCTACCTTTTGCTCAGGTTTTAAGTCCAAACCATCACACATCATCTGCTGCTTCTGAGTGTATTCAGTCTAACTTTACTAAAAAAAAAAAACACTGAGGCAATGCGAAAGGCACACCCTTAATAATAAATAAAGAAATACCAGATTCAAAATGAACTGACTTGGAATTTCGGTTGGAAAGAGTACTTTCAAGCCAGGCTTAGCTGTTTGGGAGAGGGTTTGTAATTTTATTTTATTTTTTCCTTTTAACAAGTAAAGTTAATAAACTTTGTTTCATATGAGCCTGGGTTCATAGGTTGGTCTAATCAGAGAGAAAGCATCAGTACATTTGCTCTGTTTAAACAGGAGTTTAAGTGGAAGCTTCTACTTGTGGAATTATAGTTGTATATAAATGTAAATGGATGAAATCCAGAAATATTGGATTCCTAAGTATATACCTGCTATTTCAAAGCTTAACGTAGGCCAGTGTTTGCTGATTTGTACTTCTTGAGGTAATCCAAGTTACATCTCTGCCATGTAAAATGTAGGTTTATATAGAAACATTTATTTATTTTGCAATTAGCAATATTTCTTTCCTGAAAGAACCCATGTTATCTGTTTGGATGAGCATGCTTTCTTTTTTGATCAGAACTTGCACAGATAGAGCAATCTTTGCCTTGGGAAGATTTACGTAGGAATACAGTAGGGCAGGCTGTCTGTGGAGGAAATGATCTTCATGTTTTCTTGGGAATAGCTTAGAAGCAAACGTGTTGGTTAGGAAAGGCATTTGTCTTGCTTTCCTCAGTCGTGCACTAAGATTGAACCTGTATGGGCTAGGTGATAAATTGTCATAAAGAACCACTGTTCGAAGCCATTTTTCCTGATATTTAAAGCCAAAACTACCTAAGTTGGATAATTTGGACTCTCCTGTGACTTGAGAAGCATTACATGAAAATTTCTTAGAAGACAATGTGGCTGTGGACACAGTGAAAATTGTTCATTGAAGGAAGGCGAGGAATATTGTAGTGCAAAAGTTTTTGTGTCTGGACTTCTTTCCACAAACTTGAAATGGGATGCTGCTAGAGGAGTTGATTAGCTTTAGGGTTCCTCTCCTATGAACTTCTGATAATGATTACTGAAATATTTTGAGACCAGCTTATCTGATTTATCATCTGATTTATCTTTTTGTTGGCCTTTTTCACGCTTCCAAGAGTAGCACTTGTGCTCTCCAGAGGGGATATTACTAGGACTTCTGCTGCTGCTGCCGAAAATGTGCTGGCACAAAGACGCTGTCTGAGTCAGCTTTGTAACGTGACAAATTCTCAGACAGCTGCAGTAATGATATGTTAGCTGCCTACTGGGCAGCTTCAGAATAGACAATAAATCTGCTACTAGCTATGAAATATCATTAAAAGTAGCCTAATGCGATAGACAGTAGTGAAATGTGCTTATTTTTCTGGTTAACAGGTTGAAGGATGTACAAGTGATAGAAGTTAGAACAGTTATTCAGTAGTGGCTGCATGTCTTGTTTATACCAGCATGAAAAGAAGAATTTAAGTCATCAAAAGAGGATGCACTTTTTAAATCTTTTATTATTCAGTAATCTTTTAATTGCTCATACTGCACACTCATATTTCAGTGATCACAGCTGTCGCTTCTGTATACTTTTGTCCAATTTCATGGCAGCAGAGCAGTAAATACGTTTTCCGATTGAGAGATTGTAAAATGAAGTCAGGCTGCCACTGGAGGTGTTCAGTGTTGCATTTCCAAAACTGGACTTCTGTTGCTACTGTCTTGTAATTCTATGAGCATTATTAATGCTGCTGTGTGTAACTTACAGTTCGAGTTTAATTGGCCTTTTCTTTACCATAGTAATACCTTCAGTCAACCAGAGCCTGAAGTCCTACTTTTTATGTCTCATTATGTTCCGTTCCTGTGCCCCAGCCTACATTTAATTTGCACAAGAGTGGAAATGAAGTTGTCAGTGCCATCTTGCAGCTACTCTCCTCCCCCTTACTTAAGCTATATCAGATGCCAACAGTGCTGATTTGTTGAACCTCAAGCTGTTTTGTTTAGCGCTGGCAAGCTGACTGCTTTGTAACCACCAAACTGGTACAGTGAGACACGAAATGCGTGTGATATTGCCCAAAATTCTCACGAGTAAAGGTAGGAGATGCCATTTCAATTTCAACTGTATTCTGCATTAATCTGAATAATTAAATAGGGATGCAACCCTAAATCCCATGTTCTCTACTAGCTCACATGGGTAAATGCCTGGGTTAGCACATAATTGATTCAGCAGTGTGAGAAAGCTAAGGCAAACATGTTTTCTACTTCAAGGCTAGAAGTTGTCTTGCAAAGACAATTTTATTGAAAGATGCTGGCTACAGTTGCACATAGGCTGTATTGTCTAAACCAATTAATTGCAGGGCTGGAGAGTGAGGTTGGATCTTAATGTTTGTCGGGGGAGAGGAGAAGCTGTTACCCTCTTTGTTCTTGCCTATTACAAAACAGTGGAAGTGAATGCATTTTATAAAATATAATATGGTAAATATTTGTAACAGTGAAAATTTGTTGATGCTATCCTAACCTAAATATTAACCTTTTTATGAGAAAGTGGTTGCTTTGTTCTGTCATGCTAAGCGTAATTGAAGATCGAGGTTGGAATTTATACTGCTTGTATACTCACCTTGTATTTTCTGAATTTGTGCAGGTGGAGAAATTGGCTGTTCCACAGACACACACATACCATGTAAAAGCTCTCTTTCTTTTCTTTCTGTTACAGTTTTTTTATCAAGGAAATGAAATCAGAGTTTTTGGGTTTTGTTTTTATATTTAATTAAAAAAGATATCTTAAAAAAGTGAACATAAGACCTGCAAAATTTGTTTAGTCATAGAAAATTAATCTGAATGTGATCAGGAATTTTAAAACTCTAGTTGCAGTATTTCTTGGGCATTTTTTCTTTGTGATCTTCAGTAGAGGTAAATAATTACTGGCATACTCTTACTTATAGCTTTCCATATTATTTTGAAGGGTGTACTGTAAAGGCTGACTAGGGCATCTAACACCCCACCACTTCCTCCCTCCACACCCCTCCCCCCCCCCAAAAAAAAAAAAAAAAGAAAGGTAACACCAAACCAAACAGATTATACTGTAAAAAGCTTATAGTAAATTCAGTGCTTATCATTATGCTTGCCTGCAGTTACAATTCTGTTACTCAAAAACTGATTAAGGTCAAATAAAATTTCTTGACTGAGCTGAGTATAAGAGATACATAAAACCTCAAAGTATTCTGGCAGCAAGAATTGGTGGTGGGATTCAATACAACCAGCAAATTGGGTTGCTGTATACTTATACTGTGGATGCCTGTAAGTGAAATACAAGAGTTTTATTTTTGTTTGCTTGTATGCATTTGCACAGAGGTAACAACTTTGTATCTAATAAAAATGTAAGGAATTACTAGAAAAGTAATAGTTGATAGCATGCTAGTGTGTGTGTGTATATATATATATATATATATATATATATAAAGTCACTGATAAATTCAGACTCCTAAGGTTTCGGTGCTTCTTGTGCTTAGGTCTCAAAAGGAACTAGCAGAACTTGAAACAAGCAGAAAAGAGTCAAAATGATGTTACTGTTGGAAAGATGCAGTGAATTTTCTTGATTGTAGAAAGATGTAGCCACTGCAGAGATTACTAAATGTGGCAGGTAAATAAATTAGACTTCTTTTAGTAGCTTATTCTTGTATTAATTGAGTTGCTGGTACTTTATAATTTTCAGTAGCATTATATAAAAAAAGCTGTGTGTGTTTCTGTTGCCTGCCAGTCAGCCTTGTTGTAAACCACCTGAATTTAAGGAAGTGGTATATTAATATAATATTGAAATTAATGAATTAAACACCTTGAAGTTGTAAATGCATATTTTAACTAATAATTATGTGATTCTGTGAATTGCATCTCATGAAACTTGTTCATCAGGTACTGTGCCTGTAAGAAATAAAACCCGTGCTTCTTTACTCAGGGTGTGTATACTGATGGCTTATAAAAGTAGATCTATAGAGCACGTTGGATGTAGAGAGTATGCTTTCAATTGCAACTTTACAGAGCACTGCGGCTCGTGGAAGCCAAGGTGGAAAGTGGTAGCTGAAACTATGATGTGCAATTTACCCTGTGTTCCAAAACCTGTGGTCATGGCGGTGATGGTTAAGGATTTCAGGGTGTGGTAAACTGTGTTTCTGTGAAAGCATCTTGCCTGATAGTTGTGAACCCCATGCCATCCATTTTCTTTACTCCTTTGTTCACAGTTAGCAAGAATATATGTATTGTTTTACTCCACCAATTCTTTCAACTTTCTAATCATAAGAAGCAAAGCCAAGAAGTCAACTGTTTTAAGCTCTTTTTGTACCAACTTCACAAATTGTAGAGTTTAGCAGAAAAAGCTTTCTCTGATATTAGACAATGACTTCAGTTTGAATCACAGGAATTAAACATTGTTTTATTTATGTAAGGCCAAAACCAGAGGGAGATGGAACAAAATTTCATTTGAATGTATGTTGAAGCCAAGGGATTTATGAAATAAAAAAAGATCATTTTTATATGAATCTGTTATTACAGATGAAATATCACACAATAATGTTATAGATGTTGTGATATTAGGTGCCATACCCCCTAACATCCCTCGCTGAACTCAGTCCTAACCCTGGGTAATCTCTATTCACGTCTGGTTTGCGAAGCTGCAGTGGTCCATGGGAGAACCTCATTACCTGGCTCATTATCAGAATTCACTGGCACTCCGCTGCCTTAAAGTGCTGGCTTTAAATTATAAAGTTGTACGTAATTTACGTAATTTGTTTTTGGAAGGTGCAATGCCATAGGATTGAGCAGCTTGTCAAGTGCTGGCAGTAGGGCCAAGGGGATCTGCAGCATGAGCTCTGCTCTCAGTACCATGCCAGAACCAGGCAGAAAAGCATTCTGCTTGCCTAAGAAACTGCAAGATAAGCTGTGCCCATTAAGAGACCTGGAGCTTCTGCAAGGACAATTTACCTTCTCATGCCTATCCCCTTTCTGTTCTGGAAGACTAAATTAAAAGAATAAAGGGGAGGAAATGAAATTTAAAAAAAAAAAAAAAAAAAAAAAAAAAGTGTACATATATGTGTATAGAAAGGAGGAGATATGGGTGTTTCTTTATGAAAGGAAACGCTGAGAATAACATTGTTTCATAGCCTGACTTTGCATCCCTGCTCCACAAGGATGTCAAAATGATAAATGCAATAGTGAATAAACTTTAGATTGTCTGCCTTGGAATAAAGCACAAGGTTTGGGTTAAAATTGCATTTCTCATTTCCTTCACTTCTACTCAATGTGTTATTTGACCTATTTCAGTTCCTTGGAGAAAAAGTCAGACAACCTACTAATAGCTTCTTGATAATTAATATATTCACATTGCAATGTGAAGTTTTTCCCCACATAACTAGTATTATCCTTTTATTTCCATTATGCATCTATTTTTAGCCTACAGTACTTTGTCAGAGACTAGAAAGGATTCATTAAACACCCTACTAAAACATTTGAAAACATATTACTGGGTATTTCCTGTACAACTTTAATAACATTATAGTTCTTTTGGATCATTTGCAAAATGGTGCAATGCCTTTCTGCAGAAGAACTTTCTGATAGTGTTGCATATACAGACTTGCAAATACTGATTATTCCAGATCTGTGATCAAAAAAAACCTTGGTTCTCAGCTAGGAAACTTGCCAGGTAGCATTACTGAGAAGACTTTCATTACCAAATTGTAGCACTTCTTTCCTTTAGCAATCCCTGGGGAAGCCCTACACATCTACTGGACAGTGATATTTAGCTCTTTACACTCTTGCATATATGTTGTGGCACTTATTTACATACAAAAAATGCAAGCTTTTGGGAAAAAAAAATAGTCCTTTCCAGAGTACTTAGGTTTTTAGTGTTGGAAGCTTGAACGTTGTTTCAGAGTAAGACTGAATTGCATTCTTACGTTCATGACAGAGAAACAAATGTTTGCAGCAACAACTGCATGTTATTGTTAATGGTCCGAGCATAGTTACAGTTGTGCCACTTCTAATTTCTGATAAAATCAGTCATTTCTCAGCAAAGTCCAGGTATGTTCTATCATAACTTTTCAAATATTTCAGAATAATCTCTGTGTAAAAGTGGGCATTGTAATGAAGTTTTCTAATAGCTCTGTGGAAATGAATTATCTGCATTACAACATAATGTCTATTCCTTCCATTTTCCATAGCCCTCTTATTTTTCTCTTTTAATTTTTGTATTGTGTGAACACTTAGAAGGAATAATTTATTAAGTCTTTAAAATATAGAGGTGAATAATTGATTTCTCATCACACTTTAAGGAATGTGCAGATGGTCCTAATGAGCTGTAAATCACAAAATACTTGTTCCCAGAAGAATTTTCTTGCACGACAGTTCTTATTAAAAAAGGAAGATTGCTTCAGTGTTGATAATGTTTGCTGTGTCACTATGGAATGCTAACTAATTGTAGTTTTCCACTACTTCACAGCAGCACAGCCTACCTGGCTGCTCTCTGTGATATGAATACTGTGTAAGGATAAAAAGCATTGGAGAGGCCTGAGCAGTTGAAAGAAGAGCCATTAATGTCAGTAAATGCCTGCTCAAGCATTCATCACTATTAGCTTAACAATTCTTGAAAACAGAATTCAGACTCTGCCCATTAATGATAACAGTACAGCGTCCATTTATAGTAACCAGTAAAATCCACTTTGCTCTTCTGAGCAATGGTTTGGGCATATCTACAGACTTAAACGTTGTATCTCATTTTCCTATCATTTTGGAAAGCTCTTCAAGGGCATTAAAGTCAGTAAAAATTAATTTTAATTTTAAAAATTAAATTAAAAGAAAACAGTTGCCATTCTTTATTTGGGATATATTGAAATCTGAAAAACACTTTTCATTTCTAGTAATAAACTGTTGTACATCACAAAGAATCTATTTCTGCTTCAGTTGTCTAGTGTATGGTTTGGGTATTTTTAATTGTTCCCTGAGTATCAGCTTATCTCAGTCTGATATAAGGGGGCAAAACCAGTCCAGTGAGAGTGACTGGACGTGGCAGCAGATTGTTTAAGGAGGTTGCAGAAGCTCTAAAACCCGCTATTAAATGAGCCCTGTTTGGAGCTGGATACCTTCCAGTTAAAATTATTTGTCCATTTGTGGAAAAACTCGCGGACTCAGTTTGCAGAAAAACCAGAAGTCATTCATTTTTACATTTAACATTTTTGCTTTTATAAAACTCTCAGGCATCAGTTATGTGCCTTAGAGCTAGTTGGAGGTTTCTCAGTCTTGGAGAGAAAAAAAGGACTGTTGTGGTTTAACCCGGCCGGCAGCTAAACACCACACAGCTGTTCGCTCACCCTCCCCCCTCCCTCTCTGGGATGGGGGAGAGAAATGGGAAAGTGAAGCCTGTGGGTTGAGATAAAGACAGTTTATTAAGATAGAAAATAATAATAATAATAGTAATAATAATATGTACAAACAAGTGATGCACAATGCAATTGCTCACCACCCGCTGACCGATGCCCAGCCCAACCCCAAGCAGCTGGCCCCCCACCCCAGCTAGCCACCGCTATATATTGTTCAGCATGACACCAGATGGTATGGAATACCCCTTTGGCCAGTTTGGGTCAGCTGTCTTGGGTCTGTCCCCTCCCAGTTCTTGCTGCACCCCCAGCCTGCCCGCTGGCAGGACAGAGTGAGGAGCTGAAAAGTCCTTGGCTTAGTGTAAGCATTGCTCTGCAGCAATTAAACCATCAGCATGTTATCAGCACTCTTCTCATCCTAATCCAAAACATAGCACCCTACCAGCTACTGGGAGGAAAAATAACTCTGTCCTAACTGAAACCAGGACATATATGGGGCATAACTTGATTTGGAGATAGGCCAGCAAGGCAAATGCTGGATGGCAGCATGCAAAGGCTGATAAAGGCCAGGTCACTTAAAGTCCAGGAGCTAAGACTGAATTGGTGCTTGGGAGCTTTCACCTAGGGTTAGGAATTTGCGGTCTCAGAGAGGTTTACGTTTCTCAACTTTGGGGCACTGTACTAGTGTACTTTCCTTAGATGAACAAACCAGATTGATGATTTTACTTGTGATGGGAATCAGGCAACGTGGGACAAGGCAGAGCCATGTGTGAGATCAGCTGGAGGTGGGCTGCAGCTCATTCCAGCACTGTTACCTCCAAGGAGGTAACAGCTGTCTGTGCTGCTGTATGCAGGAGGAACTGCCTGTATACTGCAGCACAGACATCGAGATCCAGGTCTTTGCCATCACCTTCCTCTCCTCTGGTCCTTGCTTTGCCAGCATGAGGAGAGAGAAGACAGTTGTGATGTGAGAAAGAAAAGTATTTGGAGCACAAATATATATATATATATATATTTATATATATATCTGCAGTGTATAATAATGATTGCAACACCATTTTACTATTTAAGTGAGTTATTTAGATCATTGCACTTCTTATATTTCCTTTTAAATATTTCCATTTCAATATACCAGATTTGAAAGTGCAAAGTTCTGAAGCGCTTTCATTATTTATGAGGAACTCCAACCAAATCCAGTTAGAAGTAACAGCTCTTCCTAAGCAATGAGATTTGAATTCTCTTGAGATCACTTGAAGGTGAGCATGAAAAATAAAGGAAAATTATTCTGATTTAAGGCAACTTCTCATTTTTATTGCTGTTCTTGATAAATAATGATTAACCGTAGCTCCAAACTAACGTTCTCTCCAGTACCCAAACTAAACCAAAAATATTTCATCACAAACTTTCTGATGCACTTTACTATAGGTTTTATACACAAAGATTTATTTTTTTCATTGCAGCTTGCTGATGGTTATAGATTCCCCAGATGTGATGTCATGCTTGCTTTCTTCTAGCATCTTGTAACCTATGCAGAAACATTCTGTTTTTCTCGTGGTTTTGTGTCTTTTTTTTTTTTTTTTTTTTTTTTTT
>CM021736.1:10177047-10203168 GCA_011075105.1 Heteronetta atricapilla | reverse complement strand
TTTTTTTTTTTTTTTTTTTTTTTTTTTTGCACCCCTGAAAAAGTCTTCTGATTTACTCTATTGCTTTTATACTGGTCTGCAAGTCACTTTATTTTACTTTATTTATTTCTCCATCTCTTGGACAGTATTTCCTAAGCTGTTTTCACATCCAAAGCAAGCAAAATCCATGTCCCCTCTTGGTGCAATGGTGCCATACAAGCTTTTTATTTCTCTAGTGGTGCAAGTACAGCTAGTCAGATGGGAGGGACAGATCGGGGGAGCAAAGGAGAGAAAAGCCCTGGTGGGGAACAGTAGGTCAACCCCGCTTCTTCACTGTGTTCCTCTGAATTTTTTTCACATCAATTAATGAGAAGTTCCACAAAAAGACACCTGAATACATGGCTGATTGGCAAAAGCACTCTGCACCTAGAGCTCCCATCACAACTGGCATGACTCAATTTTGAAAATAACTCTTCACATTGAATGCTAAAACCTTTTAGAGTTTTAGTCACTTCTGTTGCTGCTGTCCTAGACGTTGAGCTTCTGAAAAACCCTAGCCTTTTGTGTCCCACGGGCTCTTTCCTGAGTCATCTCCCATTTGTTCACCTTTCACTGATTTCAGTTTGACCTGTACAGGAGAATGCAGCCTCTGATGTGCAATTCTGCACATATGTACATGCATTTCATTGGTGTCCAGGATTCAGGATTTCAGTTCTGATAGATATGACCAGCTGATACATTTTGAAGTGGTGCTGGCTTTTTTTCCTTTTCTTCTTCTGAGTTTCAGTTGCAAGATGCCATTAGGTGTACATTTTAACATACGTTATCTTGGCTTTTTGGCTTTTTTTTTTTTTTTCCAAGCAGTGAAAACAAAGTAGTCATTTAGTAGGTAAGAATTTTGCAGCAAGCAAGCAGGTCTCCAATAGCACATGCTATTTTGCTAATAATATACTTGTAACTTGAAAATCCTTTAATATATTTTCAAGATATGATTTAGTGCTCATGTATTGTGATTTCAAGCTGATAACGCATGTGGAAAATGTGAATATCATTTTTTTCTGGAACGAGGTCACTCTTCAAGAATTAATTTTGGAGTCACTGACAGAGAATGCATGCTGATTTTTTTTTTTCCAAGAAATAATTTCTTGTGCATTTTGGAAGCTTCAGTTGTTCCTGTGCAATAGTGCATGTGATGCTGCTCTGCTGATACAGCACAGAACCATAGTCTGTTCAAGGATGAGGTTGGTTTGTACCCACAGAGAAGTTTCACAGAAAGGGCTTTGGAGAGCTAAATTAATATCACGTGAACTTGCTTATATAATTAAACTCAAGGGAAAAACATTTAGACCTTCTCTTATTGATAATGATTTTGAGTACTTCCACAATATGGCTGGTAAGACAAATACCATAAATGAGGTTGCTTTCATGCATCATCTCTTGCTTTATCAGTTAGTTGCTATATTACACTGATTCCTGCATTTGAATCTGAAGGATAGTAGAAAAGCTCCAAGTATTTCCATATAGGACAAATTCACTTAATATCACAATTCAGTCAAATCCTCTTAAATATTATTAGCTTAAATAAAATTTTGTCTGGCAAAAATAGCTAAGGGGTGGCTGCTTGAATAATCACCATTTGTGATTTTGATTGCTACTTAATGGGAAACTATTGAAGTGAGGTAAAATATTTTATAAATTTTCACTAAGGTTTTGGTTTTAATTGTAGATGAATCATAGAAGCAGTTCAAGTAAATTTAGAATAGGGACCCTTTCCTTTGAAAAATAAAGTTTTGAATTGTAGATATTTCTATATTTTAGCTCATAATTTATCATAATTCAATTATCCTAGCAGTCTCCCATGGGTAAAGTCAATTAGTGTTCAGTTACTGCTGACAAAGGAAGATTTCTTCTTTGCGTTAGAAATGAGTCTGTCTTGAATTTTTCTTGAGTTAGTTGCCAATATTTGTAAAGAGTTACTGTGAGCTTAGGTTACATCATAACAATCCTTACCAAGTAATATTTAAGTCCTCCATTCCCTTAATGAATATCATGGGTAGGGGCTTGGTATCTTTCCCCCAGCCACCTTTTCATTTATATCTAAAAGCATGGGAATAAAAAATTTAGATTATACATTTTTAAGATTCAGGGCATGTGGGTAGACAAAATAATATATAAACCACTCCGTGTTTGGTTTTGTTTGTTTTGTTTTGATTTGCAAGACCCTTTCCAGCAGAGCTACCACATAATTATAAAATACCATGAGAATTGCTCCATGATCCTATAAAAACTGCATGGAATCCTGTTTATACAGTCATTGTAAATATTTTGCTGTTGACTCCGCTGAATAAAAAATATTATACTCTGTATGCTATTAAAATTCTCTATTATGTGATCTTCTTTATAGACTGCAGTAATTATATTAAAAATATAGTGTCAGAGGGGGCTTTTTCTGAGTAGCTTTTGTTTTGGTAACTGGAATTGCTTGGTAATCCAGTTATCTGTAATTGGCTTACTTTTTTGTAGCACATTTAAAATGTGATCAGTGATTTAAAATGAGTATTTTGCTTCTGTGAGTTTTCAGAGAAATGACCAATTACAAATTAATAACAAAAAAAGGAAATTAGTTTATACTAAATCTGTAAGGCTGATAATATACAATGGTAGTCAAAACAGTGTTTTCTAAGTAGTATTTTGGTCTTAAACACTGTTTGGTACTAACGGACTAAGTTGTTGCCATACACGCATTTAGTCAACGAACATTATCAGGAAGCTATTAAATTTGCATGCCCAGCCACTTGTATTTTCAGAGAGGGTAAGTGTTATCTTTTTGTTGCTTCTTTAACTTTTTTTTTTTTTTTTTTTTTTTTCACTCTCTGCCAGTGACAGCTGTGTATCTGGAAAAAGTGTTTACAAGGAGGTGCGTGCAGTACGGGTATTGTTGAAAAGTAGTGTGGATAACTTATTTTTACTTGTGATGTATCCAGTAATGTGTTTTTCTAAAGCCGGAATGTTGTGAACCAGGAATGATGGGTTGCTTCTAGTGCACCTACATAGAAATAGCTTCCATGAATACTACTGTTTTCTATGATATTTTGAATTTCATGTTCTCTCTTTTTCTGCATTTGTCTAGGCTTATTAATATCAGAACATAGTACTAGAAACAATGAATCTGGTAGCCTTGGAAGGGGAGATGGTATTTGTAGTATCTATATTATGCCTTGAAGATCAATAAATTAGCTATAATGAGCCATCCAGTGCTGCTATTACATGGTGAAATAAACTCATGAGAGAACAGTAAAACACAAAGTTGCTAACACCTCTTTAAACCATAACAAAATAAAATCTGAAAGCTACATTTTTCCTGCCAACTTCATGCTTCTAAATGAAGGATTTTGAAGCTTTCCTTTCAAACTTGAACTGAGTTCTTGTTCATTTGATTAAACAGTGGCATCTGAGACTTGGTAATGGTATATCTGCTTTTGGAGTAGGGGAATCATGCATAAAGATTTGCTGATTAAGTGAGCCAGTAAAAGTAAAGCAAAAGTGTCTAGAAATTCTTTATTCCAATTCAGTTGGAAAGATTCCAGCAGAAATCAATGGCCCCTGATGCTTTTACGTGGAACACCTGGACACTTGACAATTAAAAGAAAAAAAAACTAGAGGGAAAAAAAAAAAAAAAAGGACCATAAATGATTATGGATTATTGGCATTTATGTACTGAATTCAAGGACATCTGAATGTATAACAGAGGTTCCCTTTTGTTACCTATAAATGTTGGGGTCTGACACCAACACACAAAGACTAGAAATAAATTAAGGGGCTGTACTGGTAATTTTGTGAGTGCTGAGGTTTTATAGTCTATAAAAAGAGAATCCTTGAAAGAAATTCTAACTTCACAATAAAATGGTGGATACTTAGCAGGCTTCTGAAGGATAGTGCCATGGAAATGGCAATTCAGGTTGTGGTAGCAGTCACACAAAAGAGAAAAAGCAAAACAGATGATAGAATTTACTGGAAAAGGAATCAAGAAAGCTAGATTGTCTCTAGTGTTATCCATTATCTTGTTCCTCTGTAGTTTTGCTTGGAACAAGTTTTCTTTTAGATTTTTTTTTTTTTTTCAGATTTCTTTTTTCAGTATTTGATGAAGCTGTATACTGGGGAAAAATAATGTTTCATTATGAATGCAACATGAAATGAAAACAGCAGCAAAATTGTAAGCTTTCAGAAAACTTGCATATTGTGTATCCAGAAGAAAATACAAAGAAAAGCCCTCCAGGGATCTCAAGGATAGCAATTCTTAATTGTTTTTGTTTTTATTTTTTTTTAAGTGATCAATTTTTTTTGACCAGTTAAAACCCATGCTGTGCCTGCATATCACCTTAAACGTGGGCGTAAAAAGACTTGCATGTCTTAACCTTTATGCCTCAAAATGCTGTTCACAAAATGGAAACAAACGCATTATTGAATCTTTAAAAGTTGAGAATACCCTTTTTTGCATCCCTTTCGAAGGGAAGTGATCATAGGTCTGTCTTGGCAAAATATGAGCAGCACGACCTTTGAGCAAGGCCTGTGTCTCCCAGGAGCAGAAGGGTGGCACAAGGCTCCATGTGGTGCCCTGCGGCATGGCCGCCCGCCCATCCCTCAGGTCTTTGCAGTCCAGACACCAGCTGTACGTGGGCTGTTTCCCCTCACATCGACCTATGTTGGCTGGCACAAATAATTCTGAGACAAAATTGCATAATTTAAAATCAAATTCTAAATGGACTGCATTCTTTGAAAATAATAATAATACAAAATACTGTGTAATTTTTAACCTATGGAGAGCTTTCCAGGTCTGGCATGAGGAGCTGTCTGCATTGTCACCTCAATCTACAACTCTTGTGCTTAATTTGAAAGGCCACCTGCAAAACTCAGAACAACATAAGAAAAGTTTGAAATGATCCCCAAATGGGGAAAACAAAGTACTGCAATTTTAGGCCTGTTCGTGGATCCGCACTGGGTCCTTCTGCCACTGGCCTGGCAGAGGCCTACTCAGAAGGGCTGCTTTGCTGCACTGCCTGGACACACTGTGGTTGGAGTGTAGGTTTGTAGGGAGGCCTGGTTACTCATGCAATTTGCATTAATATCCCCCCAAAATGAAGCTTTATCTTCACTATCACTTTTGCCATTGTAAAATGGCACGTGCTCAGGCTTTGCTCTGCTCTGAAGCTGCTGAATTGGCTCCAGTTTCTACTGGGGTCTCAATTTAATCTTGAATAACATTGAGCAAAGAAGTGATTAAAGTAAAATAGTACAAAGCCTTTGAAGAATATATTTAATTTAAAACATTAAAATGCTGACCTTGACAAGGCATTTTTGAGTTAATTACAGTAGAAAACGAGCATCCTGCTCTTTAAGCAGCATGCTCTGAGAATTCAGCACATCACTACCTCAAAGACACGCCTTGCAGTACCTTTCTTTTCCTGCTGGCCTTTGGGGCAGTTCACATTACTTTGGTCTGTGTAATGCAACTACCTTCATAAAGGTATTTGCATGGATTGTTTCTTCAGAGCAGGCTGACAATCATAAGCGATCTGTTCTCAAAAGCTGCATCAAGTTAAGATGCTGCTCATCAAACAGTTCTAGTTACCTTTGGTAACTATCACAAGTGCTTTAAAATAATATTATTTCCGGAATTCCATATTTAAAAGGGATGGAAATATATCTGATTAATGTTGTGCGTGTGTGTGTGTACATAACTATATATATTTATTACGCAGATTTTCAATGATGATCTAAGTGCTGCTCAATGAAACTGACCTTAAAAAGGTAACTGGGTGTTGCTTTCTACCTGAAGATAATTTTGTTATATAAAACCCAACCACTCTGGCAATGTCAGCAGACATTCTTGGGCACTGTTTGCATTTAAAAACATCTCATATTGTTTCAGAAATTCAGTGTGATACATTTCAATACAGGGCTGGCTTGCAGTCGTTGAAGGCGGTAGTTTTTTTTATAGCTTGTACCGCTTTTGTGAGTTCCACTGTGTTATGTCTCTGAAAGATGCCGATGTGCATAATCTTCAACAAAGTTGCAAGGAAAATGGCAGGAACTTTCATTCTAAATCTGTGTAAACATTTGAAGGGAGACTGTTTCCAGTTGTGGATTTTTTTCCCCCCTCCACTGACAGCTTTGAACTAAAATGCTTTCTCTCTGGGAAAAAGTGTTGTTTTATGAGGATTAAGATGTGTGTGTGTGTATATATATATATTTCTTTTCAAAGGAATTTTGCTAATCTTCCTCCACTTAGGCTGGGTGACAAAGAAACATTCTAAAATTGTTTTCATTACAATACTCTAAGAATGAATACACAGTTACTTTGCAAGCATTTTGGAATGAAGAGATTTTTGTAAAGTATCATTCTTCACTTGTATTTATGGGTGTCCTCTTGTATTTCAGTGCTTTACTTTTCAACTTGGTATTATCTTGGTGGATATTTAATTTGGTTTTAGTTATAAGCAAAAAGAAAGTTAATGTGTTTTGTATAATTTCGATTTTGTCAAGTTGCAGCAAATATAGCTTCATTCCTTTGACAGTACCAGAATAGTTTGTGATGGTCAGTATGGTGAAAAATTCTCTTACAACTTATATATTAGTATATTAGATCCTGCTTCTTGTCCCAGCAATTTGAGATAAGAATTTTGGAAATTAAGGATAATATCCTTATCCTTAATGGATAATAAGTTTTGGAAATTAGGCTTTTATATGAAGATTGAACCATGGTTCTATGGAAATCATGGTCCACTTTGAAAATCACACATCATTAGAAAATGCTGGCTTTAGTGAAGAGAATTAAAATGGTGTCAGACATCGTCCTCTGAAAATTTCAGTTTATTGTTGATTAATCCAAGTGAATTAGAAAAGTTAAATAAAGTAGAAGGCAGGAACAGTGGTTCACCCTGACATGCTGGCAACCTATTCCAGATCTTATGTAACCATATATTCCAAACTGATGGCTAACAGACTAAAGTGCAATGCACTTTTTGGAGTTATGTCGTGGGGGGGAAGAGGAGGGACCCTATAGAGGATATGCCTGAAATGAAACAATCTATAGCGTGTTGCTTTTGTTTGTATTCTAGACCAATTTTTGTGACTGGTGTATCAAATTAGTGTTGTCTGTAGGTTTTTGGTTTCGTTTTTTCTTTCACAGTGGCTTGTGTGTGTGTTTTCAGGTTGTTTATGTATTAACTATTTTTGCTCATTTTTCATGAAAAAAACTATATAATTTAAAACCATATTTAGGTTTATTAATATGAAAATAAACCTTATCTATTGTTCTGGTTTTAAAATACATAGTATTAGAAGATGACTACATTCATTTCTTTGAGTGTTAGCAGTAGTCATCATTTTAAAAATACAGGATAGTAGGAAAAAGTAGGTGCTTTTATCTTTTAGAAATGGGAAGTGTTTGGAAATTATACACATTTTTGCTTCACTGTAGTTTCTTTTTTTCTGGTAATATTTCCAAATATAAGATTACTTTTGTGAATCTTTTTAAGAAATCCTACTGCTAATAATGTTACAGTCGTACTATAATTTTCTTGCCCTGTGCTGTTGCTATCAGTTAATTATTTAGACTTTCTTGATCAGTTGGTGTTATGGAGACTACTTTGATCAAATTAAAAAATATTCAGTGTTTAGCCTTTAAGCTTTTCTTTACTTTTGTTTTTTTGGTTCCATCCTCCACAGATACTACAACGTACTCCACTGAGCGATCTGAGCACTTTAAGCCATGCAAAGACAAGGATCTTGCATATTGTCTCAATGAAGGGGAATGCTTTGTGATTGAAACCTTAACAGGATCACATAAACACTGCCGGTAAGTCATTTGCAAAGTCATTACTTTAAAATAATAATAATCTTCTGTCGTGGGGAGACAACAGCCAAAAAAAAAAAAAGCATTTAGATTTAAAATGTTATAAATGTAAAGTACTGGAATTTATTTACACTTGATTGCTTCCCTCACCATTTTTTGGCTCCTGGATAATATTTATAAATAAAAATAAAACATTACAAAAAGCAAGCTTTTAATTACTTCTATAGATAAGAGAAATCTTCAATATTCTATTGTCTAATGATACAAGCTGATACAAGGATTAATTGAATTGAATTTTAACTTACATTTTTTTTACTTGTGTTCCTTTAAAGTATTCCTTCGCTTTGTGTACTCAAAGTACAGCTTTGACACTAGCTGTATGCAGTGTTCATTAAGAGAGGGGAAGAATTGTTCACTTCGCAGTTTTAAGAATTTAGGGTTTCCTAGTTTAATTACTGAAAGATAAAATGGGTTGTGATGACCATCTGAACCTTCTGTAGATGGCAGTTCTGCAGTTTAATACGAAACAAATTCTGTTAAAATCTATGAACATCTTGAACGTATATTTAAGAATATCATAAACAGAAAACAGATTGAACAAACAGAAAACAGAAAACAAAGTTTCTCTAGGTGTAGAGGCCAGCAAAAGGGATTGTTATGCAGAAGGAGTACTTTTAACATGTTAAAGATGAAAAGAAAAAAATCCTGGACTATTCAAACAATCATTTATATAGAAGTGGTACGAATGAAATCTTTTATTTCTAATGCTTTATTCTACTTCTAAGTTACTGTATTTAGCATACAGCTGATGTATCTAAATTTATGCTTAAATTCTAAACTGGGGGTCCAAATATAATATAGTTATCTGTGATATAAATGATAAAAGTGCCTGAGACACTCAGAAGCTTTACTGAGTGATTTGGGACCTAACTGAAGGTTGATCCCTCAAGAAAAGAAAATCACAACGTAATTTGTGTCTAGTTTGAAAGTGGAAATTTATGGATTTAAAGATTGGTGCATGTTTATAATATTTCTGAGATTAGACTTTAAATTCTCTTCTGGCAGTTTTTTCCATTCAGTTGTATGTGCTTTAGTGATCATTTCCCCTGTTTGCTTTCTGTTTTCTTATGGTATGCTTACTAAATTAATAATTTTATGAGTCATTAACTATGGAAAAATGTTGTCCTTTCAACTTCCATCATAAAAGGTTACAGGTGTTGTTTTCTCAAATCAAGTGGGTGATTTCAATCCTTCTTGGAAGTATCATGAACTTTGAACAAGGAAATTACATCACTCAAATATTTAAACATTTTTCATTGTCAGAAAACTCAAACTGGACAAAACTGATAGATTTATATGAGCAAAAAGAATTATGTTCTTATAGGAACATAAGAATTGGGCTTAAATTTATTCACTGTATTCTGTGCACAGAATTTACTAAACTTCTTTGAATTTGAATTTGATTTGAATGCCACATTCTGACTAATGGCTAGCGGCCTTTCCCCATAATGGAGCAAGCCATAACGTTGAGTTTTCATTCTCTCCATCAAAGCAAAATTTTTCATCACCTTCTCATGTGTTATTTTTCCATAGGGAAATACAGGTATCGATCGCATTTGCAAATCTGTTAGGTCTGGCATGTAGCAGATCTGCATCGCTTGTACAGGTTTCAGATGCTGGCACATACTCTGGGAATTAAACATCTGTTTATTTCAGTGGGTACTTTGAAGTGTGCAACATGAGAAGATGTGTATGGCCATAAAAATTCATATAGCAAAATCAGACAAGTAAAATTTAAAAGGTGATTAAAGTAGTTATAATGCTTTGTTTATTTTTTTAAGGACCTTGAAAAGGTCCTCATTCAGAATCACTTTTATGGTACTGTTAAGTATTTCATTATTCACTTTTAGAGCTATTTATTTAGAATCAGATTTTCATGATGTCCAGTTTGAACAGAAACTATTTAATTTGACCTTCAAATTCTGTATCTAGCTCAGTAACAGATTGTGTATCTCTTTCTCATGACCAGTGCCGTAGTGTGTAGGATGCAGGTGTTTTTTCTATCTGCAGCTTAGAACCATGCTCTGAAATAGCAACTAGAATGTACTCATATAGAAAAATACAATGGTGGTGCACTAGAAGAACTAGAAGAAAAGTAATTTTCCCTGAGAATGAAAGGGTTATGGAATTCCCCTTGCAATTAAAAGAATCATTTGAATACTGAATTATGAAGATTTAGAGTGTGAAATGATACTTTGTTCTTAGAATCAAGCGGCATTGTATATTCTCATTAAAAGTTTGATTTTGCATCTGTTCTGGGAACAGAGCACCAATTTACTGAAATGGGAATTTGCCATGTGGAACAGCTGCAGACAGAAGATCTTGATGTAGCAGAAAACTTGAGTCCCACTCTGTCAGGTTGAAAGAGTGACGGTAGATGATGTGCTTGGCAGTTGTACAATCATTCTTGTGTCTGTACATGTATGAGGACATATATGTGAATTATTGTTTTTAAAAAAAAGCCTGGGGATGGAAAGTGACAGTTGTGTAACAAATGAGATACGCTGGGTGCTCTTTGTGCTATTATAAACATGTGATTTCAGTATTTATTTTTGTGAATGGTTTAACACGAGCTGGTTTTAAGGACAGAGTAGGTCAACAGTAGGGAAAATTGATATTTAGCTTCTCTATATGTTGAAATTTCTTCCCTGTTGCCTTCTGGAGAATTTAAAATGATTGGGAGGGTGCTTTTCGTTGCTATTTACACAAAACAAATCAAGCACAGTCAATACTGACACTTCACTGTTTAACTGGATATTATGTAAAGCAGCTTTTATTGGGGGGGGAAGTATAATTTTATTTCAAAGACTGTATCTCAAGTTTCATTGTGTCATTTTTTTCTTTTTTTCCTCCCTTGTTTCTGAGTTAATTCTTCTACCATTTTGTCTTTTTAGTCTTTTAGTCCCCTTCATTCCTTCTGATTACCCATTTAGGACTGCAAGATGCTGGATGAATGAGTGGCTAAAACTCTTGAAGGGAGTAGAGTAGGGTTGCGCTGTTGTTAAATTTCTCTTCCAAAAGAAGCCATTAGGACTATTGTGTCTGCAGTGGAAATCTTGGAGTGGCAATGAACTCTAATGTATTCTTTATCCATATGAGTACGTTGGATGAGATATTTCTTTTGTCACTTGTCCTTCATCTCTCCTTCATGAAGAAAGCAGTGAAGAAATCAGAGTGTATTTTCTGAAAGCTGAAAGTCTTTGAAAGAGTAGATTCACAAATGCACAGTAAAGAAAACACTATTCCTTGTTAACGTAAATACAGCAGATTTTGCATATACATCCAAAGGGGACTATCCCAAGTTTTCAGATTCCATAGGACAATCTATAGGTTGACCTGGTTCTGATAAGAATTCTGAGCTTGGTATTCTTACTCAATTTTATGCATAAAAATTTCCATTTTACACTCATTGATGGAAAAAGTGATACCTGCATTGCTCGGTTATGTCTAAAATCTGTTAGGAGACACAAGGAATTAAATTTCCCTTTAACTGAAGTCCAACTTGTATACATGTTTATTATATACTGTCCGCTTTTATTGTTGATCTTACACATAGGGGTAACTGTAATTCAGGTGCAGCCCTTGATGTCTGTGAAAGTAGGAGAAAGATATCAAGCAGACTGGAATTAGAACAGCTCTGAGCAGGGCATAGGGCATTCCTTCTTTGGGAAGAAATTCTTCACTCAGAGGGTGGTGAGGCACTGGCACAGATCGCCCAGAGAAGCTGTGGATGCCCCATCCCTGGAAGTGTTCATGGCAAGGCTGGATGGGGCTTTGGGCAACCTGGTCTAGTGGGAGGTGTCCCTGCCCACAACAGGGATTTGGAACTGGATGGGCTTTAAGGTCCAACCCAAACTATTCTATGCTTCTATGATTTTGTGATATGGGTACTTAACCATAAGTTAAAAATCTAAAAAGATAAATTGGTTGTTTTCCTGTTTCAGTTATATACCACCTTATCTAGATTTTTCCAGCCTAACCAAGGTATTTTAATGTACCAGCTACCCTGTTTAGTGTTGTTTCCATCTCATATTACACACAGCAACATTTACTCCATATAAGTAAAGAAAGAAAAAAAAAAAAAAAAAAAAAAAAAAAAAACAGAAAATAATTTGCTATAGAATGACAACAAATAAGGCGTTTTGTTGATGTCCCAATATTACAAGGTTAGTTCATCAAAAAGAATCCATGGTGTTGACAATGTAATGTACGGCTACAAGAATGTAAAGGAGGAATAAAGCTGTCCTTTAAACTTAGGACACTTTCCATGTCAAGGGCAATCAACACACCTCCTGTTGTGAAAATTATTGGCTTATGAGCACAGCTGTAGCACACATCTAGATTATATTTGCGTAGTTGCAAACATCATTAGCTGGAAATGCTGTTATTTTTACATTCTTGTTTACTTAGGAAAGCTGAGGTGAACTTGAAATACTACATTAGATGATTTTAAGCAACTACATTTTAAACACAAGTATCACATTGTGTTACTACTGCATCACCTGCTTATTCAGCAGCACTTTGTTTCTGTTAGCTCAAGTGAATCTGCCTTTGCAACTGTGATGCTTCTCAAAGCTCAGGCTTGTGAAAAGTCAAGTTGCAGAACCTCTGGCCAATAAGTCTCTTGCACAGTCTGTGCATCCCAAGGGTAGAATCTGCTCAGCTATATCAATATAGTAAAGACTATGCTAACAAAAAGCAAGTAAGTATTTCTTTAAGCAATATTAAGAACAAATCTGGAATTATAACTACTTTTCCCATTTTATTGCAATACCTCTGTTTTTCTAGTCTAGTTTTAGATACCTGTTTTCCTTTCCCCCCAAACCATAAATAAATAAATAAAAAACACCAGTTTGGTGAATGCTCTTTCAAGCTCCTGTCCCTTGAAATTATGGAAAGAAGTTGCATGGCTTGCAGCTGTCATGTACCTGTTTTATCCTTACAAATCTCTTTAGGTAGGAACTGTGAAGAAATCTGGTTTCTAAACCTGAGAAAGAAATGGTGCAAACCCCAAGAGATCTGTAGGACTCATACTTGTTACCTAGGAATCATAACTTTTTATGTTATTACCCAATCTCGCATGATTTTTTTACTACTTGATCTGAAATTATATGTAATCAATATGCAAGATTTGAGCTAATTTAAATAGAACCAGTTAATCAGGATTCAAGCTAAATTATCACGCCAAAAACTAACCTTCATCTGCATTAAAACATTACTTTTCCAGATATTCTTACTCTTTTCCTAGTAGTTCTTTAAAACTAAGATCCTTCAAGTCTGATATTGTGGTATAATCATTCAGTAAATAAGTTTTTTAAAAAATAAAAATTGAAGCTTGTGTTTACATGTACAAACTTCACTTAAAAAAAATGAAAGTCTTTTAACATTCTTCCTTAGTGAAATAGTGTATGACTGTATTATGTGCATGATACAGACACTGAATATGGTTGTATTCAATAACACCTGATTAATGCTTTCACAATTTAATATTCAGAGGATAGAGGCTCTCAAGAAAACTTCTTGTCAAAGTACCATAATTATTGATTAATTTTAACAATCTCAACACTCGATTTTAGTGGTTTTTTATATACAATTTTCCCCTAGATTATTGCACTTTGCAGATATTTACCTTCTTCAAACTTCTGTAACTTCTGCTGTAGAAATTAGTGTCAGCTTGAAATATATATATATATTTGCAAATAGAAACATATTATGAAGTTGAGTTACTTTCAAATATCTGAAAAACTCAGTATTTTAATGCAAGAGTGTAGCAGTCTGTATTCTGAATGTCATACTAAATGTTTCCCTTCATGTGTTTATAAAAATTCCCCCCTTTAACACATGCTTAAGTTCTTGAGTATTGCAATAAATCAGTGATTACTGTTGTTGCTGTTCACTTAGTATCGTTTCTTCAAATATCTCTTGTTTTTTTCTTTTTCTCTTTGTTTGTTTTTTCCTCCGGAGAAGTCAATGGCAAAGTATCTATCATCCATTTATCTCTCCTAACCATTTTCTAAAACAAGCTTGCATTAGTCTTCATCTTCCTATTTTGGAGAAGACAAATAATTTTGCAGTAAAAATAAATATGAAATAAAATCAAGCTCTATATTTAGTTTTAGGCTTCCATCAAGATGCTATACATTTTATTCATAGTATTTCAGACTGTATTTGCATTCTGCGTAACACCATAAGCCAGATTTGCTAGTTATTTCCCTTTGAAAAACTAAATTGTATAGATTTCTGGCTCTATTTCAGTCTTCCATAGTTGTGAAACTTGCACTCCTGGTTCAGGTTATGACGAAGATGCACTTTGCCAGTCAGAGCCGCAGTACTGTACACATGAAATGCATGCACAGATATTTTAATTCTATACTGATTTAACTTCATTCACCTATGTGATTCCTTTGATTTAAGCAAATATTCATAAGAAATAAAATTTGTTGTCCGTTTCATCATGTTTGGAAAGTTTATTCAAATTTTATTCTTAAAGAGTTTGAGTAAGAAATAAAGGAGAAATTGGGTAGCTATGCAGCCAAAGTTAATGTTGAACCTTAAGAGAATGTATATATCTTTAAACTCGTATCAGCACAGAGGACTGAAAAATTGTGAAATTCATTTCTCTTTCCCAAAATACCAACAAATTAATCTAAATCCATTTTCAGTTAACATAAAGGATGGGAAATCAAAGGTAATGGTTGAGCACAGCTGCTGCATATTTTTTTTAAACACCTGTTTTAAAAACATCCATGTTTTAAAAGCCATGTGTTGGTAATTCATAGATAACAGCTGTCAAATCAAACTGTTAATTCTTTAATTTAAGTATGTGCAGCTATGTCACAAACATAAGAGAAGTACTTTTTCTCAGAACTACCAATAATGCAAGTGAAACAAGATTTTTCTGGAAGCTTTCAGTAAATTATCACTTCTGGAGAGGTGAAAGAGGAAGAGAGACAGTTCAACTCCCTTTGAATTTGGCAAGACCCCTTTAATTGGCTGAAGGAAGAGTTAGACTTTAATCTTGAATTTTGGTAGAGAGAAGAGAAAAATGAGTAACTGCCTTTTTTTTTCTTGACTTTTTTTTTTTTTTTTTTTTTGTTATGGTTGCTAATAATTTTTGGGTTTCTTGATTTGTCACCTAATTGGGAGACTAGGAGGCAATGCTGCACTAACATTTATTGTCATATCTCACCAGCAAGCACACTTTACTCTGGTGGAACCTTAAATTTTTATCACCACATCTTCTTGTGCCTACACATTCCTGAAGCTGTGTCTTGTCATTACCGGTTAGCAATGCATCTTGACTGTACAGCAAATCTACACTGGCAGAGGACTCAAATCCATTTAGTATAAAACACAAACTTCCATGAAGAAAGTTAATTTTTAAATGTAAGAAACTGTCTCCAAACCGACTCCTGTTTTGCAATTCTAAAGGGAAATAAAGTTGTGTGACCTACAGAAGGCTATTATTCAGTACATGCTGTCTGAAACATATGAAATACAATATGAAGAGGTAAACTCAGAAAACTGGAAAAAATACAAATGGTAAAAGCTTTCCCCTGCAAAGGAACAAAGGAATATTCCATCAAATTGTGAGTTGTGGTGTGTTGATTCCCCCTACCCCCCTTCTAATGCCTATAAATGGAAAGAGGAACATATAGCTCATACTAAAACAAGTATTTGTAGAAAAGAAAACCTTAAAGCATGGGCACAAATATCAATCAGGTATATGATATCTGTCTTCAAACTAATATATGTAAATATTCAGCCACCAAACCCTGCTTTTAAATTAACTTGGAAATGAGTTAGGGTTTTTGTTGTTGTTGTTATACCTCCCTTAGGCAAGAAGGAATTTGTGAAGTGTGTAATGCAGGCATCTGAAATCTCTCATTTAAATTCTCATCCTTGCCAGTGTCTTAAGTACATAGGAAGGAATAGCATTTCCAATCTAATCCTATCTGCAGACATTTTCCCAAAAGGCGTACTGGAAAAAAATCTTACTAGGAGAACAAATAAACCCTGGACAATTAATTGAGTCATTTAAATAGAAACAAATGCCAACTATATCAAAATGCTAACTACCAAAATTTTAATCCATGAGTATCCTAGCTTAATCTAGGCAAGAAGGACAAACAAAAACATGCATCCCTCTGTAAACAAAACCCTTCATATTAAATAAATAGAATCGGAAGAAGTGAGGCAAAAATGTGTGGATCTTATACTGTTATGAAAACTGAGGTATGTAGATTATATGTGCAGGTAATGTAAACTGTCATATGTGAGTTATGGGAAGGAGGTCAATATTCTGGTTCTTATATGTGCTATGCCCATTATTGCATAGCACTGAGTTGGTCATTTGAAAGTGAAACATATTCCTTGAAGTTGGTCTAGTGCATACAGGGATAAATTCCTTAAGCCACCTGGAAGCAGTATCTCCTAAGAAGCAGATTTATATAAAGTGAATTCAGAGATATCTTCAGAAGGCTATAATAAATTTTGGGCTGCGTTTTTGCCTTCAGCCATTTTGATAAGTAGCAAACGAAAGATTTTGCAAGAATCAATATGTTTATTTGATGTCAAACACCTGGCTGCGTAAGATGGTTATGGTGTGCCCATGCAATCTTGTTAGTTAAATTATTAAAATGTGAAGAATATATGACAGTTCAATGCAAAATACAGATATTATCTCTGCAATTACTTTCAGGGGTCAAGCCCCTGCTATAAATCTAAGGAGATATAAAAAGTAAGTTAAAAAAAATTCAGCTAAAAAGTTATTGTTTGTCTGCTTTGCCATCTGGATTGTTATGGTGGACATCATCGGAGTGTTTAGTATTACTAAACAGTTGGGAGAGTGTTTTGGGCTGTCAGTGAGCTTGTTGAAAGAAAAGGGGGAGGTGTTACTGCTGTCAAGTGCTGTTTCTGTTTGCTCTTCCAAAGTTGCAACTCATGGAAGCAGTACAGATGTTTCAAAGTTGAAAGCAACTATCTGTGAACTTCTTCAAAATTCGTTAGACGGAGGAATTTTAATCTTCAGCCTTGGAGAGGCTTTGGATGGTCTTTCCTGCTGTTCACAACATCTATGTTTTGGCACAGGTTTATGATGTCATTTAGTTGCACAGCTACAATGGGAAGCAGTGAGATTTGAAGGAATTATAACATTGGAGAATTTATACAGGGACACTATTTCAGTAAAGGGCAGTTAATTGTCTCTTTCCCTTAACTCTTGATGCTATTCAATCAAGTTCAATCCACAGTAGCCAATTCACAGGCAATAAAAGCATAAAGATCTCCTTTCTTCAGAAACTTTTTGATTACTTTTATTTCAGATACAGATTACTTTTATTTCAGATACAGATTACTTTTATTTCAGATACAGATTACTTTTATTTCAGATATAGTATCTACAGTAGTCTAGGGCAGAAATTCATTGAAGGGATATTTATATATTTGTAGTGCCTTGACAGGCACTTTTGATGTATGAAATTATGTATTTAAAGGTCTTTGTGACTTGGGAAAGAGAGAGACAACATAAAAATATTGCAGAAAAAAAAAAAAAAAAAGGAAGAAAGAAACAAAAACGTCCAATGGATGCTATTTAAAGTTATGACTGTTGGACAAAAAATATTATTTTAGGCCTTGGTGTGATTGCATATATGATTTTGTGGTTCATGCCCTTTTTTATTTCTTCTTTTTCAACTGCCACTGTTAGTTTCAACTTTTTCCTCTTTAGTGTTCTGTCATCTTTGGTAGATGGCTAATAGTGTCATAGAAAACTAGGCTCAGAAAAGATCTGGAGATATCATTCATGTGACCCGAGGCAGATAACCTCTGATAGATGCTTGTCTGATTTGCTCTGAAAGACTGGGTATTTTATAATGCTCGCAGATACATTTCAGGGATCTTTTTAGTAATCCATTGGAAGGATTTTTCTGTTCTGTTGTTGTTTGTTCCCTTTATAAAATGCTACTACTTGCTTTGTGACTTCTTTTTATTGCTTATTTACATTTTTCTTGTTCCCTCCACACAGTGCACCTTCTTGGAGATTAGTCTTTTCCAGTCTGTCTTCAAGAGGGGTGCTCCACAAATCTTGAATTCCAAGTCTATTAAGTTTAACTACTGAGAATGTTTTGACAAAGGACTTTTTCACTGTAGGGCAGAAAGACAGCTGATTCATTCTTGTTACTTGCTGTTAGCTGTATGCATGCAGATTGGCCACGTAGCCCTTAAGCTTGCTTTACATTTTCAGGTGTGTTAACTTTGCAACCGTATCATAAAGCTTATTTTGTATTAACACAATCTATACAGTGGATAATCTTCTAGCAATAATAACGATTTTGTGTTTGACTGGTATTTGTGGACTTGTATTAGGATCAACTGATACTTACTAGTCAAATACTCAGATGGCTAGTCTGCATAAAAATGATCATTAATGGGAAAAAATCATTGCATTCTCTGATATCTTTCAAATGGGAATGCTAAAAATAATAAATATGGTAACGAATGTCTGCATGAAATAAAACATTTCAAAATATTTTATTCATAAGGTCTTGGAAATGAATTTTATTTTCTCATATGAAATTGTCTTCAGTGAAAGTTTAAATTTATTTAGTCAATTTTGGCTTCTGTGTATTGAATAGACTTTTTTGGTTTTCCCTAGATCATCTTTTCCAACCTCTTTTTTTTTTTTTTTTTTTTTTTTTTTAAGAAAAAAACCAACAGCATCGTGACTGTTACTTACACTGAATGGTAACTATAACAGTCATGACTGTATTTGTATAATAAAACTCTAAACAATCAAACTTTCAAATCCCATTTTCCCTGATAGGCCAGATGAGTTCTTCTGCATGCCATTAACAAGTAAAAATATTTCAACTTTGTAAAATGTGTTATGGACAGAAAGAGGAAAAAAGGCATTATCAGAAGATCACCTTTTTCAAATTTCTAACTGAACTCTTAAAACTTAAGGATGTGTAAAAAATAAAGCTTAGGTATCAGGTAGTGTTTTTGTTCCTTTTAAAATTATATTAACCACAGTAGAGACGCCTTGCTCTGGTCTTGGTGCTGCTTATGTTGCTCATTTGTTGTTTTCCAAAGTGATCATAATTCCAATTGGAAACAAACCTGAAAATCCATATGTATCCTAATTTCCTATTTTCTGTTGGACAGCTTAACATACTGCTTGTGATCCATGAGTATGCTGTGCTAGGTCATGTATTGTTCCTTGCCATGGAGCAAGTTAGAACAAAAAGACTACAAACAGGTCAGTGTTTATGAAAGTGTATGGAAACTTAACACTTGTCAGAAAATCCTTGTGGTATAAGGTCATTAATGTCTCTGTTGAAAAGTACTGTAAGTTTCTACAGAGATTTAATTGTTGTCTTTAAGCAGAGCTTTAATTCTGACTAGACCCCTAATATTTAATACGTATACTTTAAATCTCTGTATAATATCACAAGCAAATTAATATAAATTATGCCTTTTATCAGTGGTGATTGTTGAACATCAAATCTAGTTTTAAAGTGCTGCTTTTAAATTCTGCTAGATATTTTAAACATATTACTAAATGCTTATATATTGTTTTTACTCTTGTTACGGAGAGTGCAAAGGAAGCACTGGGTATGGATTGGTTATTAATCACCATGTTCTTCTAGAAAAATGAACATATGAACATAAGCTTGGACTTCTGTTAGAGCTTTTACAACAGTCCTACCTTTGAAATAATTTTTAATATGATCATAGAGTTTTTCTACACAGATAAATGTATTTTTAATTAGTGTCTTCTGACTGCATTAGATCTGAAAAGAAATTTGTCCTGACCTCATCAGGTTCCTGATGTACATAGCTTTTTTGAATACCTGTGTATATCTTAATATCGATTATTCTCCTGGCAAGGACCTGCAATTGCTGCAGTTCCCTCCCTGAAAGAGTAGAGTCTACGTGGTTTAGGAAGGCTAGAGGTTTTGGAATGGCATTTTGCACAGAGGCTGCACTGAAATCATGCTTTCCCATTACTTCTGTCCTTCTTCTCTTTGTCCCTGTATTTTATATCTATGAGCCCCTCCGATAGCATTCAGATGATGAAGAGGCTCTGGCTTTCTACCATTTTAGAAGTCCCAAGGAGAACAATCTAAAGTGCAACGTACCATCACTGTGTTAAATTGCTAGTGTCTTCTGGAGGAATTCTCAAATTTCATCTTAAATTTCTCATTATGACTGAAGCTCCTCATAGGGCCCATGAGGATGACCAAGTCCTAAAAATGAGGCTTTCCATAATAATGCTAGGAAAATGCTAACAAAAGCCCAAAACAAGTATTTTTGTTTTTATTTTTAATTTTCAGTGAAAAATGTTCATTTCAAACATTTACTCTTGCCAAAACCATAAGAAAAGTTAGGCAGCTTTACCAGTAAAGTCTGAGATCCCTGCTGAGGAGCAGGGTTATGGCAGCACAGTGACTGCTGATCAGCACTGAGGACTCTGAAATTCTCTGATGCAGAAAACGTGAGAAACCAAAATTTAGAATATGGTGAATAAGTAAGCAAGCAACAATTAAATGAGGCAAGGTGTGTAAGCATGGAGGTTTTTTATTCAAGTACTAGCAAAGTTTTTGTAAGCTGAGGGAAAGTGTATATAAGGGAATGTTGTCTATAAATGTGTGGTGCCATGCTAAATTGCTTCTGTGTCAGCATGACTCATTAACCAAAAACTAATGCAAAGTCATTGGAACTTCATGTTACTGTATTGTCCAGGGTCTATATAATTTTTGTCTTATTAGAACAATGGTCCATTTGGTTTCTAAGTCATTCAGCATGCTGAAGCTTTCGAGCTCTATGCAGTAAATCAGTTAATGTTACTGTGCAGCAGAACATGACATTGCAGCTGGTCTGACAGAGTACGTATTAATGAGGTATTTATCTAGTTTGATAAAGAAAAGTTGCGCTAAAATGGACACAATGAGGAGCATTATCTCTGTACTGCAGTGTTGGTTCCAATTATACACAACATAGAGAAAAAAAAAAAGTACCAGAGAAGCGAATGCTTGGTTTTTTGTTTTTTTTTTTTTCCTTTCTCTGTTACTTTGACCTTTTCAGTCATTCCATTCAGGGGAGATATGCATCTCTCATTGTGGGTATCTATTAGAGATGATAGCAAAACAATTAAAAAAAAATAAATACTTTATTATTACTGCATTTGGAGTGGGGCTGAGTGTTAAGCTTTGTATATTGGAACATTAGAATTGACAACTTTTCTGGGACCAGGAGCTGATAAGTTTAGGAAAACAGTTCTGTCAGAAAATCTCAATTTCTTCAACCCAATTTATTTATTTTTTACCCTAAACACTTCATATTCCATACAAATTCTGCTTGCCTAACAGAAACTTTTCCATATCTGAACAGTTGTGGAGGGCTAACGGTTGTTTTTCCCATTGCCTCCCTACCCCACAAAGGCTCTCAGACCCTTGAACTATCCGTTCTGATTGGCCTCTCCCGTAGGCCAGCAAACCTTGTGTTTTGGCTAAGCCTAACTATAGCCGGGGGGTTGTGTTTGTTAGAGGCTTTCTTGCACATATACTGTAGCATCTGCTCTTCCAACTTCTGTGCTATGCTGTTTTTGCCAACAGGAATTTACAGGAAGCAAGAAACCTGCCAGGGAAGAAAGCCAAATAATTTAGGAAAATTACTCCTTTTAGCAGTCTATCCTGTTGAAAAATAAAATAAGTAAAAAATAGAGGCTTCTAAAAGGTTACGTGCTTAAAATCAAAGATGTTATTAGTACAATATTTTTGTACTTGGTTGCTTGCTCTTCTAGGACAAACAGGATTTATAAGTGACTTGTGATGACTTAAAAAAAAGCTCATGCAAGAGTGGCAAGGAACATAAATCTGTCGTAAAATGCCTTAAAATCTGTATGTTATTTCTGAGAAGAGTAAGCCTATAATGGAATATTGTCATACATAAGAATAAATCACAAGATGTTTTTTATTTGAGATCTGCTGCTCTTCTCAAAGAAATTAATTGAGGTAGCTGCCTCCCAGTCAGCTAATAAGTATAGAGTAGAAGGCAAATACCAGGCACCATATGACAGAGGTGAACTAAAAGGCCAGGTGAAGCCACCCACGACCAGTATTAGAGAATATGCTGCAAGATGTGACCAAGAAGGGCACCCCTGAAAGCATTGCAAGGCTCACCAGTTTCTACACTGGAGACCAGTGCACCTTCATTTTTCTTCATTGCTTCTGAGATAAGTCATTCAGCTCTCTGCATTACTTGTGAAGAACAGTTAGTATTTTAGTTTGTCCAATTTATCTGTCTAGGAAATGAATGTGAGTAAATGTAGACCTATCAATTACTGATATTTTATTGCTGCTGTTTTTAAAGCAAGGAGAAGTTGGTGATGAAAGTTCTCTGGGAAATTCATGACAAGTGAGCCCTTGTGATTAATCCTCTACAGACCGATGTGATACTTGGCTCAGGAGAAATGGGTTTGTCTGGAAAAAAGACAGTAACCAACTGCCAAAAGGAAAACAAAACAAAACAAAAATGTTAGTGGTGAATACGCCAAGCCTTTCAGGCAAATTGTTGCTTTGGGTCATGCTGATGTCAATCATCTCCTAGGGTGAAGAACAAACTTAATCTCAGTAATAATGCTAATGTGTTGAACACTTATCCCTGTGGGGTTTTCTTGCCTTTGAGTCAGAACTCAAAAAACATAGTCATGATCTGTGAGACACAGAAATTGTCCTGCTGTCTTTTACACGAGTACAAGTCGAGAGAGGTTTGAATACAGGTCAAGAGAGGTTTTCAAAGTCATAAAGAAACACAGCTACTTGGACTCTTAGGTATTTTGCATAAGTGATTTTGTAGCATTAAATGCATACATTAAAAATTGTTCACAAATCAAATGCTGTTAAATATTAATTTCAATTTCTTATTAATAAAAACTAAAGCCCTTTTTGAGATGAAAATTGTAAATTATATGTTTATATATGGAGTCCTCTGGAATAACTGTAGCAGCATGTTCTGTTTTATCAGTTAATTGAGCAGGATGGCAAAATTCTCCTCTCCCCAGACAGTTTACATCTAAGTAGTTACATGTGAATGCATCTTTATTATATTTTAATCCCAACTTCAGATCACTCTGTGCTTGAATGGTAATGACTTTTACTGCAATGGAGACATTCAGTACACTGCACTATGAAAATTTTTATTTCTACCTTTTTTTTTCCTAAAGTAATGCACTGTCGAATATTCCTGAATACAAGGAAATGGACGAGATAGTGGTGATGTATGCAACATGTTAGTCAAAAACAGACAGTATGAATTTGAAATGAAATGCAAAGTTACCTCATTATGCACAATGGATAACTACAATATTTGCAGAGAGAAATTTTCTAGTAAATCTTATTTGCTGAATTTTGGGCTTCAAAATACTCCTGCAGTTCTCCAGAGAGATTTTGCTGTACTTTCTCTCCTGGTACAGTTTGATTTTGTTGATGTTGTCAACATAAATTAGAAAACAAGAAGCTGCATATTGATAGAGATGGAATTAATTTATTTGGATATTGTTTTAAAATTATTCCAAATGAGGTTTTTTTGGTTAGATAAAAGGAAAGTATTGCTGCACTTAGATACATTTGGTAATTTTTTCATAGTTTCCAAGAATTTCACAATAGACTAAGAATTTTCTCATGCTTGGACAGCTTAACATTAAAAATAATAGTATTTACATTCTGACATAGACTTTTAGGTAGGGATTATAGTATATAATCATTTACTGATCTCTGTAATTATGAAATTATGCTGGAGGTTAGCTACCGATCTTTTTCTCCTGCACAGGAACAATGTTTAAGCTCCATGAAAATAACTGCAAGCCAAAAACAGAGAACAATTTTATAGCAACTTATGATAGCATAGCTCCAGGGCACAGTGTTATTAATAAGTATGAGAAGGGTCAGCTTCAGTTACTCATTGATAAGTGACGGATGAAAGCCTTTTTCAGTGGCGATAGATTGAAAAACTCATTGTTTCTTGACAGAGAAGTAGATTATGTACAGGATCTAATTTTTTTGTAAAGATGATAGTGCTGAGCGTTGTGTGTGAGAATACAACACTCCCAGAAGTAAGTCTGCAAATCCATGTGGGTTGGCCTCTTTTCACATAGAAAAATTCTTAGCGGTGATGTTAACGAAAGCTCTAGAGTAGTATTTATTTTGTTGAAAATTTTGAAGGTGTATTAATTTTCCAGACATGATATATATTTTCCCTGTGAACACTTTTTGTGTCTTTAATTCCTAATTTTTTCAATTTTGTTGCTCTGTGTATGGTTACTGAAATGACCCAATAGTTAAGAAGCATTACAGACTGAGGTGACTGTGATCAGTGGAGAGAGCAAAAGCATATTCTCTGAAATTGTCTCCTGCTACTACTATCATTTGTTTTTACCCAGAAATTAAGCAATGTAGCCTTAAAAGAGTAACAGTACCGATCATGGAGCACAATTTTAAGGTACAGAGGAATGTACAGACAATGTAATCTTGTATCATATGGAAACATGGATTTGTGCTTAATGAATCACTGGTCACAGTGCAATCTGAGTAATATAGCTAAGTTGAAAACAATAAAAGCTAAAATCTGAGGCTTTTACTGCTTGGAAGTCTTTGCAGACTTACCAGGGAGACTCTTAATGTCTGTAAATGGGCAGGACTGCAGACAGTTTTTTCAATATTGTTGAAACCCAGCCATTTCCTATATGAAAACAAACGACAACAAAACAAAAACCAAGAAGTAGTACCCATCAGTTGTTTTTGCTAATTTAATCTGTTGACATCTCAGAAAAAAGTCAATGCAAAAAATGTCATTTTTTCCTCTTAGTGGGTGGAAGGGAGCTGTGGGGGGTGGGAAGTGTCATTTATAGACCAAACATCATACAAGCTATTTAGCCGTTAAAAATTATTTAAACTCAGTGGTTAGAAGACTGCATTATACATTACTATTGTCTCTTCATGCTGAGACAAATTTGGTTAAGTTTAGCAATTTTAACTTTAACCCCCTTTTTTTAAAGCATTTTATGGGGCAGACAAGGAGATTGACCTCTTCTTTAAATTCATACTCAGAGCAGGTTAGCCAGTTAGTGAGCTGTGGCAATAAATATCTTTATCATCCATAAAGTCTGAGTGTTGAAGCCCAGATCTCCTCTTAATTTCTACACAGCTGGAATAACAAGGAAGTCTAATAAAAAGATAAAAGATTTGCAATTATGATTCATAAGGTGATTAGGCAGTTTATCTACATCTACATAGTTCATCTACATATACTCATATGTAGATGATAGAAAATGTGTATTATCCTGTATAATGAGAATGAAGTACTAGATAAATATTATTTTTCTTAAGTTATAGAAGTAAAAAGTATTTTTTTTAATAAAACTTTTTTTTTTTTTGAAGTTGTTTGTTGGAGTTGACACAATGGTGTTATTTGCTGTGACAGGGGCCTTGCTCTTCTGTCTAAAACCAAAGGAACGTTTCTGTAGTATCTGGAGAATCAGTACTGTACTTTAAATTGTATAATTTTGATTCTTTCTTTTCAGGTATGTCTTAATCATGGACTTTTCCTGAATAGTTGTTTGCTACAAATGGGTTACAGCTTTTAACCTCTAGCTTTTATTAACCAGGCAACATTTACGCTTGCTTGTCTGTCCTGCTTTTTGAGTAGAGGCACGGAGATAATTTAGGACTGATGTTTTGTCTTTGCTTTGCTGCCTCTCTTGGTATGTAGACTGCAGTAAATTTTGGGCTTTGATTCTCTTCTAGTAGAAGTTTGCACATGCTGTAGGGAGATCTTGGTCTCATTGGAATTTGTAGATTGAGAAAACAGTGTCATAGCCTGAGACTTTCACATACCTTTATAAATGCATTTATGCATTTGGTAACCTTTGGTAAGGAAGGTAGTAACCTTCCTTATAAAACAGAACATTTTGTATTATCATCTGTCACACATACGGCTGTAATGACGTTGTAAATTGGGGTTATTAATTGCATTTGAAACTAATTATGTATTACACTTTTCTCTGTCAGGTTGAAATTATCTGTCATATTTTTGATAGCCAGGCTGCTGATCTATAGTTTACCCTGATAAATCACTATCGAGCAGGTCTTTGTTTTGAGATTAGCTCGCTGTTGGTTAGTGAGGAAGGATGCACGTGCCTGTCTGGCTGGGGAGCTGTCTCCTTTCTG